>JBAMBO010001845.1:0-32810 GCA_037044535.1 Lordiphosa magnipectinata
CGTCAGTTTTAAATCTATCTTAACCAAACTTTGCACGAAGTCTTTTGGTACAAATACGCTGCACATTTGTCGGATCCGGCAAGATCGGATGACTATAGCATATAGCTGCCATAGGAACCATCGTCCGAAAATGTTGTTTTAGTGATAAAAACTTTTTTGTCTTTAACGCAAACGTTCACAAACCTCTTATTTATAAGTTTTCTATGCTTTCACATAATTCCACCAAGTTTGATAGGACAACTAAATAGTATAGCTGGCATAGAAATTGGGTGTAGAAAATGTATATAGGAGGCCTTGTCAAAAATGTGTACATTTGGCCGAATGTACATATTTGTGTCTACTAATTTATATAAATCATACATTATAGAAGGGTATAAAAACTTTGGTCAAACAGAAGTTAGCTTTCCTCTATTTTTTTTTTTTGAATTTTAAAAAATGCTTAAAATTTGACCCTCTAGATTAGAATACCCCCCTAAGTAAAACGATATGGGCATGTTTTTTGAACTTCTTAACAGGTAAAATTAGCGACTTGACTATTTTCGCTGATAGCAAAGTTCACTGGTGAACGGGTTCTTGAATATAATTTGGTTGTTGCGTGTTAAATAAAATGCTGTTATTTGTAATCAATTCTAAATAGCTATCGAATTTGGAAATCATTCAATGAAGAGTCTGTGTTTCTATGTTTGTTTGTTTGTTTGGGGTTTAATTTCGGCTGTCTTCTTCACTCCAGTCAAAACACTTTTTGCCTGAGTTGTTCTCCTGTGTTTCTATGTTAGTTATTTCAATGCTAGTTGCGCCGACAGTCTTAAGGAATAACACAGTTATTAGATATATTATTATATCACACCGGCAATCCAAAAATGGGCGAATGATTAAATTAGATTAGTTTCCCGCCAAGGCTATTAATTGAAATTAAAGTCTCCTTCAAATTAAAGTACCTTATACCTTACTTTTTGACAAGGTAAATAAAAATTTGGACCTAGGCAAGGTACAAGGTAATGGAATTTAAAAATACCGAGGTAAGGTAAAAGGTACACAAAATATGTTTCCATCCAGGTACTTGTACCTAGGTACTTTCAAACACTGGTTACAGGTGGAAGCTATGTTATTTCGACAACGATTGAGCAGTGGATATTATATGACTTATTGACTGCGGTGTACATAGCTACAAATTATGTTGTAACGAACCTATTTTCTGCCGGCTCATGCTCAGGGCAGTCGCGGATCGCCCCAACAAATTTATATTGCGGAGATGTTCTTTTGGAAATAATAACGCTTAAAGGGCGGTATCCACGGGTCGCCAAAAAATTTCTTGTGAAAAAGTTGATATTCCGCAGATTCTTAACAGAGCCTGCTAAGCCTATGTTAATAACGCGATAACACAATTTACTCTGTCGATAAACGTTTCAAAGAAACCTTGCGCTGCTCTGGCGCTGTTAAATATGCCCGCGAACTTATAGTCAACAACAATTTGCAGGATTATGAATATTACATATTTATTGTGCTATTTTAATATATTTTTATTATTAAATGAAATTAATAATAAATTAATTGATCTTATCATTATGACTTTTGACAATCTGCAGTATTAGCGCAGTGAACGTTGGTAGTTGTTGGTAGAACGCTGGCACAATCAATGGCATTAAATGCAGTTCGATGTAGTCCCGAGAAGCGGCACTTAACGAGCACCTCGCACTTGGCTGCCACGACAAAGATTTCGCTCATCTTGATTGGAAAGTAATTCGCGCATTTCTGGCGATTTGCCTCCGTAAAGTTGGTCAGGTCAGCATGATGATGAATAAAAACCTATTTTGTTCACGTCACGGCAAAAAAGAGGCGTTAACAGCACTTAAAGCACTTAACAGCGCTTGAACAAGACGTAGTGGTAAACGTAAGAATTTCTCGCGATTGGTAGAAACCGAATTCGAGACGGCCACACACAAAAATTCCTTAGCAGTTTTTTTTATATGGAGTTTTTCATTTCGCGGCCGATTTCGTAGCCATGGACAGCGCCCTTAAGGGTTTTCGTTTTCGTGCCTGTTTATTGGCCTTATAATACTAGTGGACAACTTGCTTAACCCTAGTTGGCTATTCGCTAGTTTGCTTATCGCTACGGGCATACAGATAGGGTTGCCGATGACTATGCCTTAATTTGATCTTTCCGCTGTTTTCTTGCTTCTCGTTCAGACCCCGCAGGCACCACGATTCGCCTGGATACGCTTGCTAACTCGCAAATCTCGCCGGCTCTCGTTTTTATCGCACCGCTACTGGTCTTGTTAGCTATAGGATTTCTGACAGGAGGCGGGAATGTCCACCTTTCCGCTGGCACACGATTCGCTCGGACACACTTGCCAAATTCGCAAAGCTCGCCGGCTCCCGTTTCTTTTCGCACAGCTTGAGACCCCGAACACTTTTTCCAGCTCGCACTCACTCTGCCTTACCTCCCGCGATGATCCTTGGTCTCCTGGTGGTACAGCTTCTTGATGATTCCTGGGTACCCACTCGCGCTAGTATTCGCACTCGCTTATATTCACGCACTGGAGACTTGGCACCCGATTGAAAATGACTTGCACTTTGACGGTTACTCCATTGCCTCGTCTTCTGAGCCGCGCGTCCTTTTATACCCCAGGCCCGGCTCGGCTGCGCATTTGCATGTCATTAGCTGACCGGTCCCGTTGTTGCCATGCGCCGTCAGTTCAGTGGAAATTTCCACTGCCATTCACCTGTGCTTCCGAGAGTGCGAGTGTGAGCACTCGTCGTCGTACTTCAGCTGTCTCCTTTTTTCTGCCACTCCAACGGTTCTTCAAGTTGCGCTCTGCTATGCGCTCCAACTGTACTCCGTTTCCTCCGCCTCGCCTTGCCCCTCTTCTCCGGCTCCAATTCGCTGAAACTTATTAACCCTACGCTGCCCCAACGGTGGAACACGCTCTGTATACTACTTATAATTTATCTATAATCTTAACAATAACTAACATTACATCTTATTAATAAGTTTATCTTAGTCTAAATTGTGAGACATTTAAACAATTCAAGTCCTCACACTCCTCCCTTTCCCTTCCCTTTGAACACCCGGATACCCATCCGGCTAAATTTAAGTCGATAACGCCTGGAAGCCACCGTTATAATGTGGGCCCGCCGTCTGGTTCCCAAGTCTGAGAACCCGCGCCTCCTCACTGCCTCCCGCACTTCCTTGGGCCATTCGACTGTCGTTGTTAGCCGCCATCTGGCCGGCTTCCATGGCCCGGCTGCGTGCCGGTGCTGCCACTGCAGTGCTCTCACCGGCTAAAAAATTAATTCGAAATTAACCAAATATATATGAAGTTTCAACTTTCTATCACTACTTTTGGAGTTTATGCCAAAAAATCGGCAATGTGCACTGCTCCCGCTGCCTGGCCTTCTCAGCCTGCTCCCCTGGCTGCCCCGTCCTTCCAGTTGGGGCCGCGGGACACTCCTGCGCGTCCTCCGCCACCGAAATTAAAGATGGTGGCTGTGCTGGCCTCTTCGACGTCTCTGGGCACGACTGCTACCTCAGGAAGATCGGCCAATGGTTAATGTGACTTCATGCTTAATCTGTCCATGCTGGACATTGAACGAGGTGGGTGCATTCGGTGGACACATACTTGCCCTTCGGCAATTATAATTGTGATCCCCCACTCTGGCCATACACATACTTATCGCTGCTGTAGTAGATCTCGGTGCTTGTGTACGTCTCCAGTGATTTCACTTGTTTGCCATCAACGCCAGTTTTCTCCACATTCTCCTGCCAGCGGGTCACACCAATCTCACCAAGCCATTTATCGTAATGTAGATAGCTTTTTATTTAATAAGAACCTGAAAACGATTTCCGACGCAAATCGAAATATATCGGAGTTAAACCCAAAAATAATGTCGTTTTTTATTTCATTAAAAGACACACTTAAAAAACTTGAGCTGGAGTCGGCCAAAAACAAAAGCTTACATAAAAAATAAGAACTTGTTAAATTAAATATTTTTTTTAACACACGTACATATACTAATTATATGCAGTGATTGGAAAGGTACAGAATTTTCTTACCTAGGTAACGTACAAGGTAAATGTAAAAAAAATATACCTAGGTAAGGTAAAAGGTATCCGGAATTCCAAGTACCTAGGTAAAGGTACAAAAAAGGTACTTTTAAATTAATAAAGCATGGTTGATCAATTTATATTAGTAATTAATATGAACTGTACGGGCATAAATCCAAATATTTAAAATGTAAAATTGGCTTTACAGCCCCAAGCCAAGCATCTCTCAATCTCTTGGCGTGTGTGCTTATAATTTTTCGCACAAGAGAAAGGGACCTACAGTTTAACGCCGAATCCGAACAGCAAAGTTTGAGAAGCTTTTTCGTGGCTAGTTACTTCACAGCTGGCGCCAATAGCTGGTGAAGGTGACCAGATGTGTTAAAGCTATTTTCTAAAGAAAGAAAAAAAACTTCGACACACTAACCGCTGCGCCACACCGGCCACTAAATCCAAATATAAAGTTTGGAAATGGAACATTTTAATTTCATATGATGTAATATTATTAAAATGTTTATCATATACCATCTCGCTGTTTTATACCCTGTTCCCATTAAAAATGGGAAAAGGGGATAATTAAGTTGTGCAAATGTATGTAACAGCCAGAAGGAAGCTTCTCCGACCCTATAAAGTATATATATTCTTGATCAGCATCAACAGCCGAGTCGATATAGCCATGTCCGACTGTCCGTCTGTCTGTCTGTCTGTCTGTCTGAACGCGTCGATCTCAGAGACTAGAAGAGCTAGAGACACAAATTTTGGCATGCACATAGGTGTATACCGTACCCAGATCAAGTTGGTTTCAGATTTTGAAAATATCCCCCCCTCCCCCCTTAAACCGCAAAAAACTGTCACTGCCTCAATTTTAAAGTTAGAACCTGGTGGCCTAATTTATACTATCCTAGGCCTTATATCTACACAAAGTTATTAAACAATTTAGTTTGCTAAAAAATTCTTTCAATAGGGGCAGAGCTAGGCAAATGGCATTATGCATATAAAAAATCCAGGAAAGCTAGCTTCGCCTCGACCGAAGTTTTTATACCCTTGTAGCTTGTAGCTATAAATTAGTAGCTTGATTCCACTGATACAAATACGTACATTCGGCCAAATGTTCATATTTTTGACAATATACATTTGATATATACATTTTCTACACCCAATTTTTACCCCTCGCCGAGTGTGGCGTACCAATTGTATGTGTGGCTGCTGGTGCGGGAGGTTGTGGGTTCGCTCCCGCCTCGGACCATCTAATAGAAAATATTTTTTCTTTCTTTAGAAAAAAGCTTTAACACACCCGGTCACCTTCACCAACTAGCCATGAAAATCTAAAATTCTCTAACTATTGCCATTCGGATTCGGCGTTAAACTGTAGGTCCCTTTCTCTTGTGCGAAAAATTATAAGCACACACGCCAAGAGATTGAGAGAAGCTTGGTCCTGGCAATCCTGGAGGTGCTGTTTGAGCCAATTTTATCTATTTTTTAACCCCAATTACTATGGCAGCTATACCATATAGTTGTCCTATAAAACTTGGTGGAATTATGCAAAGAAAACTTATAAATATGAGGTTTGGGGACGTTTGCGTTGAAGACAAAAAAGTTTTTCTCACTATAATAACATTTTCGCCCAATGGTTCCTATGGCAGCTATATGCAATAGTCATCCGATCTGGCCGGTTCCGACAAATGTGCAGCGTATTTGTACCAAAACACTTCGTGCAAAGTTTGGTTAAGATAGATTTAAAACTGACGGAGGAGATAGCATAGAAACAGACGGACAGACGGACAGACTTACATGGCTATATCAACTCAGCTCGTCATGCTGATCTAGAATAAATATACTTTATGTGGTCGGAGATGCTTCCTTCTATGCGTTACAAACATCTCGCCAATTTTAATATACCCTCTACAAGGGTATAAAAACATGGCAATTATTTGTATATTTAAGTATAGATTCAAAAGATTTGCTATAATCGGCAAGATAAGTTAAGACTTCCAATTCAATATTAGAATTTTCATACAATTCTCAGTTTCATCCAATCTTCCATCCTTCAGAATCCCTTGTGTTTAACTCTCATTGACAACAGTTTAAAATTTTCCGTTATTTCTTTAACAAGCCAATCTTTAAAACTCTTCAATTTTGTTGTTTTTATTTGGAATCCATTTCAGTTTAAAGCAAAGGTCTCTGCCTCGTTTGAAGTCAAGTTTAAAAAAAAAGACGAGAGCGTAAGTTAAAGTCGGCTCTAACCGACTTCGATATACCCGTTACTCATGGAAACAAATGTTTAATAGCCTTCCTGTATGCCTGAGGTGGGTCAGCCGAAAAGTATGCAACATTTTTTTAACTCGGCTGTTTATTATCCGCCAGATATTAATAGACATTTGTCAATTACTAAATCCATTATAAATGACTCCAAATTCATCACGATAAACAGATCAGACAACAAACACACAACGCACAACGCAGTGCGCTCTCTAAGTCTCTCTCTCTCTCTCTCTCTCTCTCTCTCTCTCTCTCTCTCTCTCTCTCTCTCTCTCTATTTCTCTCTCTCTCTCTCTCCTCTCTCTCTCTCTCTCTCTCTTTCTCTCTCTCTCTATTTCTCTCTCTCTCTCTCTCTCTCTCTCTCACTAAGATTGCTGCTGAACGCAATGCTTAGATTATGCTTAGGGTGGGTGGTGGGTGTTAACTGACCGTTTTTTGCTCATAACTTGAGTATCGTTCATCCGATCTTTATTATTCCTTCAGCAAATCGATAAATATTTTTGAGTACTACATATCTCTAGAAAGTACGAACCATCTATCATCAAAACTGTAGGAGATATGACGTTTTTTCCAACTTGCGGGGGTGTGAGGGGGCGTGGCAAAAATTGAAAATAAACTTGATCTGCGTGCAGACAATAGGAGTCTACATTTCAAATTTGGTTGCTCTAGCTCTTCTAGTCTCTGAGATCTAGGTGTTCATACAGACAGACGGACGGACGGACATGGCTATATCGAATCGGCTGTTGATGCTGATCAAGAATATATATACTTTATATGGTCGGAAATGATTCCTTCTGGCTGTTACATACATTTGCACGACTTTAGTATACCCTTTTACTCTACGAGTAACGGGTATAAAAATCGATTAAAAAGAAAATCGATTAAAAATTCTTTTTTAAGAGCATCTTTTAGTTGATCACATTATTTCAATTTATTAAAGCATTGAAGTCACAAAAAATCCTAAACTACAGCGGAATTCGCCCTGCTAAGTTGTGACTCGTGCTTTAAAAATAAGTATCATCTTTTAGCACTGGGCTAGGGCCGAATAAATAATTTTTAATTAAAGAACTGCTACTCTTCTCAACTTCATCTGCTGTTACTGTGGATCTGCTAACAGCATTCAGAGTTGCCGATGATTTCGCTAAGAACGAATTGTACAACCGCTTGAATAATGGGTTTGAAAGATCCTGTTCACCATCTTTCGTAACAAAAAGGAAAAATAGTTTCAGCATCAGCTGATCTCTCCCGATCTATTACGTTTAAGTCTTCTGAAAACTCAGCCTTCACGTGTTTTCTTCAAAACTGTGCACTTTAAATGCATTTTAGAAGTTGTATACATTTTCTGTAACTGTTTAACAATTGACTATCTCCAAGTCGGTATTTGCTATGAACTTCGGCTAATATAGTTGCAATTATTTCATGTGTGTGGGAAAATCGCACACGCTTATATGCGGTAGAATGACGATGTAGATTGCTATCTATGTATATAGTGGCCGGTTACACAAAAGTAACTTTTGTTATTGCAACTCCAGATATCGGCAGGCGTACATATGAAATGAGTATTTTGAAAAATACCGGCGATATTTTTATACCCGTTACTCGTAGAGTAAAAGGGTATACTAAAGTCGTGCAAATGTATGTAACAGGCAGAAGGAATCATTTCCGACCATATAAAGTATATATATTCTTGATCAGCATCAACAGCCGAGTCGATATAGCCATGTCCGTCTGTCCGTCCGTCCGTCTGTCTGTATGAACACCTAGATCTCAGAGACTAGAAGAGCTAGAGCAACCAATTTTGAAATGTAGACTCCTATTGTCTGCAGGCAGATCAAGTTTATTTCAAATTTTTGCCACGACCACCCCCGCCCCCTCAATAAAAAATGTTGAATAGCTCCCACAATTTTTGAGATATCGATCTCAAACTCAAACAAAAACAATTTATATTCGCAGCAACTATAATCCCTGAAAATTGCATCAAGATCGGATGATAAATAGCAGAGTTAAAAAATGTTGCATACTTTTTGGCTTTCCCTCCTCTGGCACACAGGAAGGCTATTAAACATTTGTTTCCATGAGTAACGGGTGTATCGAAGTCGGTTAGAGCCGTCTTTAACTTACGCTCTCGGTTTCTATACAGTCATGCTCCCATTTTCATGTGTAAAAATTTTTGTGACTTAAAACCGTTTTTCAGTACAAAATTTGTCTAAAAATCGCAAATTTTTGAGAATGTGAAAATGGGAGCTCGGCTGTTAGTCCGCCTTCTTCTTATCTAGCATGGATCGTATAGTTTTTGGACAGGGAATGTTTACCGGACGTCCAGTTTAAGTCACAAACTGGTCCCTGATTTTTTTCTTTTCAATATGGCAGAGCGTGACAGCATCTCGGCTATAGTGTAATCGGAGCGAAAAAAATCACTCACGAAAAGTGCCTAGTTCCTAACCTATTGACAAGGTAAATGAAAATTAAGACCTACATATGTAAGGTAAAAGGTACACGAATTTGAAAATACCGAAGTAAGGTAAAAGGTACACAAAATATGTATCTAGGTATGTACCTAGGTAGGTACAAATACCTAGGTACTGCCAAACACTGATTATATGTAATACACATTAATTTTTTCGCACCAAACAAAATACTTCTATACCTTTCGAAAATTTTTCACAAATGTCGACAGAGGCAACTAAATGTGGTGGCTGACGCACTGACTCGCCAACCTATGCGGGAGGAAACTTGTCGACAACTCTCTGTGGCTCAAGAACAGTGCCGGCCAAATGGAGAGGACAAAATAGTGTGATTGTGTTGGTGAGCAAGAGAGCTCTCTCCAGACCACAGCCGTTATACTTACAATTCAGTGTTCACCGACTTACACAATCATGAGTTCGGCTCGCGTTTTCGTAAAAACACGACTGACTTCGGCTCCTGGTAGCTATGGCCGGCTCTGCTCAAGAATCGCAAGGCCATCCAAATGGAGGCAATACTTGGATTCAACAGCTGATGGAAAACGTGAAAACAAATCCACAAAAATTCCCCGACTACATGGTCGAGGGAAATAATGTGTTTCGGCATATTCCGCATCGATCAGGGCATGAGGATATGGTGGCGTGGAAACTGTGCGTACCAATAAGCCAGCGGAATAGATTTTTAAAGGAAAACCACGATGAAACCCCTCTTCTCCGGCTCCAATTCGCCGTAACTTATTAACCCCACGCTGCCCCAACTACTACATATAATTAAACTATAATCTTAACTATAACTAACATTCCATTTTATAAATAACTTTATCTTAGTCTAAATTGTAAGAAATTTAAACAATTTAAGTCCTCAAAATGTTATGTTATATGAGGAAGAACCGTTATTTGTGTAGTGGATTTTATATTGCTTATACAGGCAAATTATTAGCTTATTGGGCTAATTACATTGAGCACATCTAATACCCATGTTCCACTGGAACATCTGGAACACCTTATCTGCAGCTGCCCAGCGATCGCTACTACAAGATAAAGACATCTACACTCCCCAAGTCTCCCCTCTCTTGAAGAGGCGGCCAGGAAGTCTCCCAAACAACTATTGGCATATGCCAAAACGTCAAAGACCTCTTGGATTTCTAATGGTACCCAGAAAAACCACCCGACCTCCCTAAGGACCGCAAGGTCTATGTGTGGCCCCAACAAAGGGCCAGCCGAAACTACCTAACCTAACAGATTTCCAAATTTTGGTCAAGATCGGATGATTATAAAACTAATAGACTAGAAAAACTTTTTTGGCCATTATTAATATAATATGCTTTCAAACAGATTTGCAGATTTTGGTCAAAATCGGATGACTATATATTATAGCTGCGATAGGACCGATCGGTCGGGAAATGGGTCTTAGTGAAACAACCATTTTGTTTTTAAGTAAATCGTTCTTAAGGTCAGTGATTCTTAATATTATACGCTTTCACTCAACTAATTTGAAAAAGTTGATCGACATCGGGTGACTATATCTTATGGTTGCCATAGGACCGATCGGTCGAAAATGAGTCTTCGTAAGAAATTTTGTTGGTTTTAATGTTAGTGTCCCTAAACTCGCTGATTACTTTTTATACTCTGTACCAAAGGTACAAAGAGTATATTAAGTTTGTGCAAAAGTATGTAACATGGAGAAGGAATCATCTCCGACCCTATAAAGTATATATATTCTTGATCAGCATGAACAGCCGAGTCAATATAGCCATGTCCGTCTGTCCGTTTATCCGTCCGTCCGTCCGTATGAGCGTATAGATCTCAGAGATGGTAAGAGATAGAGGTTTGACAAGTATGGGACAAAAACTCATTATACTTGCAGGCAGATCAAGTTTATTTTCAATTTTTGCCACGCCCCCTCCCTCCCCCGCAATTTGGGAAAAACGTCATATCTCCTACAGATGATATATTGTTCGTACCTTCTAGCGAAATCTAGTAATCAAAATTATTAGTCGATTTGCTGAAGGAATGATAAAGATCGGATAAACGATACACAAGTTAAGAACAAAAAAAATTAACCCACTTCCTGCCTTATAACACTTATAACGAGCGAGCAACTGCGATCGACGGCATTAACTGGTCGGGCTTGGCCGACTTTGTCACTTGTTTTATATGTTTTCAAATAGATATGCAAAATTTGGTCGAAATGGGATGATTATATCTTAAGGCTGCGATAGGACCGATCGGTCGGAAAATCAGTCTTAGTGAGAAAAACTTTTTTGTTTTCAATTTTATCGTTCTTCGGCTCGGCGATTGTTAATTTGATATGTTTGAAATCAGATGCTTATCTGTCGGAAAATGGATTTAGTTCAAAACAGCATTTGCAAGGGTATAAAAACTTCGGTACAGTCGAACCTAGCTTGGCCTTCTCGTTTTTTAAAGAATTTAAATTGCTGAGTTTTAAAACCGTTCGGTTTCAAAAAGAATGACCCATATATGCAAAAACAATGTTTACGGAATTATAATTATATGTTTTGAATGTAGATGTTAGCTGGCTCTAGGTCGAGAAGAAAAACTCAGTGTTTTTGGTTTGTTTCCGATATATTTCGAATGCGCTTCGGCATCCGTCTTCAGGGACACTACAAAAACAATTTACCAATTATCACATTACTTCAAAAAACATTTTTTACATACAATTTATAACACGTCTGTACCGCTTGACGTGGAGTTCAGTACTAAATTATTGCCTATTGAGTAGATGTCTGTATATGTGGGCGCAGTTTTCAGTGTCAGTTTTGTAGTTTAGTCTCTTATCTGTTGGCGCGTCAATTATATGTAGCATTTCAAGAGTAAAGCGCTTCCTGTAATTGCTCTCTTGTTGTAAAATTGTTGTTCCTTCAAAATTCGGTGAATGTCCGCTCTCCATACAGTGGGTTGCTAGTGCTGTTTTTTGATTTGTCGTTTGGTGTCGGAGCTTGTAATCCGATTTATGTTGTGAAATCCTTGTTTTAAGTTTAGACTTTGTTGTTCCAATGTAAAGTTTATTGCACCTGTTCTCTAAATCTCCATTGCATGGTATTTTATATATAACATTGCTTTTGTCGGCTTTTTCTATTTTGGATTTCGTCTTGTAAAAATTTTTCATTGTGTTTGTGGGTTTGTGGGCTATTTGTATGTTGTGTCTGTTGAAACATTCCGATTTTGCGAAGCGCTCTGAGAGTTTCGGAACGTATGTGAGGCACCTATATGATTTTGGTTGTTTGTCGTCTCTTGGTTTTATTGTCTTGTTTCTACCAATTAATGATTTTATAATCTTCATGGGGAAGTCATTATTCGTCAGTATTAGCTTAATTTCGGAAATGATGTCCTTATGGTAAATCTCGTCGCTTATGTTCAGCATCCTTTGAATACAGCTAGCAGCTGTATTTACTATCATATTTTTTGGGTGTTTGGAGTAGAAGTTTATTAATCGTCCTGATGCTGTGGGATACAACAAGACGAAATCCAAAATAGAAAAAGCCGACAAAAGCAATGTTATATATAAAATACCATGCAATGGAGATTTAGAGAACAGGTGCAATAAACTTTACATTGGAACAACAAAGTCTAAACTTAAAACAAGGATTTCACAACATAAATCGGATTACAAGCTCCGACACCAAACGACAAATCAAAAAACAGCACTAGCAACCCACTGTATGGAGAGCGGACATTCACCGAATTTTGAAGGAACAACAATTTTACAACAAGAGAGCAATTACAGGAAGCGCTTTACTCTTGAAATGCTACATATAATTGACGCGCCAACAGATTGTGAGGAATGGTTATCCCTCACAGACAAAAGGGCATGGAGCGAAAGGGGAAATGTATACTTCGAAAGGGGAAGTGCGGCGAATTCGCCGCATAAAGGGGAAACAAGGCGTATTCAGGGGAGAGGGGAAATGAATGGGAGTCCAGGGGAATAGCAGCACGACAGACGGCGGAGATGCAGCAAGTAAACGGAAGGATCCGTTAAGTTGGGAGCAGAGGCTAGTTGTCGCAGTCGCTCCAATTGGCTGAAGGGGCGATGTCGCTGGCAAATTCTAAGTGCGCTGTTGCTAGGCAGAGGAAAGTGCCGTATGGAAGATCTGGGAGTCTCGAATGTTCTAGAAGGAGACAAGGAGACACCGGGAGACAGCCCGGGAGGGCTATATAAGAGGCCGCTGACGGCATGGAGGGAAGTCAATGTGAATCGGGATCTAAGCGAGTGCGGAACGAATCGTGAAAGTATAAGTGCGGCGAAACGGAGTATTCCAGGATACTACAAACGGGAAATCGAGTGCGGAATCCTTGCAAGGATACGGAACAGTCCTCGTGGAAGGACTTGAGCCAGATATAGGATATCCTAGCGGAAGGATAATCGACAGTCATCAAGAAAGGTAGCTGCGCGCACGTATAGCCTGTGTGTCGAACGCTGATTCGACGTTATAGGCGGTCATACTAGCCAGCGTATCCTTTGAGTCCTTGTAGGACGATAGTAGGGCAGTACGTGGAGGTTGTGCGGAATAGACGAACCTGCGAGTCAAGCGATTGCTTGAACGTGCACGGCGTGTCTTTGGCCAACGAAACCCTGCG
Organism: Lordiphosa magnipectinata; assembly: GCA_037044535.1. Classification (NCBI taxonomy): domain Eukaryota; kingdom Metazoa; phylum Arthropoda; class Insecta; order Diptera; family Drosophilidae; genus Lordiphosa; species Lordiphosa magnipectinata. The sequence continues at coordinate 13,363 of JBAMBO010001845.1, forward strand.
AGCACGGCGGTGAGCCGGATAGGAGGCGTACCTTGCGGATTGGCAAGGATACCTCAGATAGGTTTATGCACATGTACCATAGTTATAAGTGAAACATCAAAGTGAAACATCAGAGTGAACAATAAAGTGAACCACGTCGCTGGTGAATAATAGAATAAAGAATCTCTTGTGTTGTTATTGCAAGTCCAATATAAATTTGTTGGAACGATCCTCGATTACCCTGAGCATAGCCTGCATTGGTTTTCGGGTCAAAAAGGACTCGTTACAACTGGCGCCCAACGTGGTCTTGTCAATAGCAATACAAAAAGAGTCAAGTAAAAAGTGCGAAAATGGGGAGAGCATGGATCTATCACCTCAAAAAGGAAGAATTGTTACTCCACGCAGAAGAATTCGGTATCGAACTAACCGGCAACGTGGATAATATGAGGAAACAATTTGGAGAGTGGATATTAATCAACGAAGCATGCCCGGAATGGAAAGACAGGATAAAAGCCATGGCGGAAATATATGGTAAGTCACCATTACCAAAAGCCGTACAAGCATTGCTACCTAGAAAAATAGACACCAACCTAGAAGAATTATCATTCCCATACATGGCAGGAGTAAAATCTTCAGGTGAAGAAGCCAAGCAGGAGAAAACAGCAACAGCAACCAGAAAACCAAACAGTAACACAAATGAATGCGCAAAGGTAGCCAAACAAGTCAGGGAATGGGCATTCAGGTTCGACGGAAATACTAAACCGTTAGAGTTCTTAGAACAGGTCGAATGGTCAGCAAAAATGTACGATATTGATCTAGATATGATCCCACGAGCCATGCCAGAATTGCTTAAGGATAAGGCCTTAAACTGGTATCTAGCAAACAACAAGCAATGGACGAAGTGGGAAGAGTTCGGAGAAAGCTTTAAGGCATATTTCCTGCCTAGGGGCTATTTTAGTAAACTAGCTGAAAAGGTTCACCAAAGAAAGCAATACTGGAACGAAGCATTCAAAGACTATATGTTAGAAATGCAAACACTAATGAGGCCACTGCAGTGTACAGAAGTCGAACAATTGGAAATAATCGGAGGAAATTGCACACCAGACCTCCGAGCATTTGTTCGCCCACATCGTATCAAAAATTTAGATACACTGATGCAATTAGCCGACGAATTCGAAGCATTGGAAAGGGATCGGGAAATATTTAAACAAGAGAGCCATGCAGAAAGGAACAAAGCGATGCCTATGGCCACACCGCGGAAGACAGTGGGGGAAGACATATGCAGAAGATGCCAAGAACAAGACAGGCATATGACTCACCGAGGCCCACAAACACACCAAAGAACAGAACCAGCAAATAATGGAAACGTGAACTTCGTTCAGAACCCAGCACAGGCATGCCGCAGATGCGGACAATCAGGGCATTGGGCACGAGAATGCTCGAACCGTCGACTGACATTCTGCTGGCAATGTGGTCGAATAGGGGTAAGAACATGGGAGTGCTGCAAGCAGTCGGGAAACGCTCAGCGACCTCAGCCTCCAAGGGGCGAGCAGAGGTCGCCAGAATCTGCCTCGCAAAATTAGTGGGAAGTCTACAGGAAGAGGAAAACCAATTGTCGGCATGGGTGTTGATTGGAGAAGAGAAAATAAAGGCCACAATCGACACAGGGGCTACCGGGAGTTTCGCAAGCCAGGAATTATGCGACAAATTAAAGGCAGTGGGCACAAGAAAACCCACAAAGAAACAAGTACGTTTGGCAGACGGCAGGAACGCGGAAATAGGAACACAACTGAGCGTTCAAATCGTATTCGGCGATCGAAGTACAATCATAGACTTGATGATACTACCGGGAGTGATAGATCATCTTGTGCTAGGTTGGAACTTCTTGCAAGGAGTAGGGGCGGAACTGACATGCGCAGGACATAAAGTGGTCATACCGGCCCGAAGCCGCAGGAACGGATGGTTGGAGGAAAAATTGTCAGTCGCAGTCGAAATAGAAGTCAAAGAGGAACATAACGAAGTCATTGATCAATTCCTCAAGCAAGAGTTGGCAGAATTGGCAAAGTTAAAAGGCCCATCAAATATAGCAGTGCACAGGATCACCATGAAGGACGATCGACCAGTCAAACAGAGATATTACCCCAAGAATCCGAAAATGCAGGAAGAAATCAATAAAAAGGTAGACGAATTACTGGAAATGGGGTGCATTGAGCCGTCTAGTAGCCCTTATAGCTCACCTGTGGTCATGGTGAAGAAAAAGAAAACGGGAAAATGGAGATTCTGCGTAGATTTCAGGACAGTCAACGAGAAATCAATAAAGGATGCATACCCGATGCCAAGGATCAACTACATACTGGATCAGCTGAAGGAAGCGTGTTACATAAGTAGTCTGGACTTAAAGGATGGATACTGGCAGATACCGCTGGAAGAAAGCAGTCGACCAATGACGGCATTTACTGTTCCAGGGAAAGGACTATTCCAATGGAAGGTTATGCCATTCGGGTTACATTCAGCATCGGCAACATTTCAGAGAGCACTCGACCAAGTGATCGGCCCAGAAATGATGCCACACGCGTTTGCTTACCAGGATGACATAATAGTGATAGGTCGTACACTAGAAGAACACATGGCAAATCTAAAGGAGGTTTTCCGAAGGTTAAAGAAGGCAAATCTGCGGATAAATGCAGATAAGTGTCAATTCTTTAGAAAAGAATTGCAGTACCTCGGCCATCGGATAACTGGAAAGGGCATATGTACGGATCCAGAAAAGGTGGCAGCGATTGCCGAACTGAAACCACCAGCGAACGTAAAGGAACTACGACAATATTTAGGGGTCGCATCATGGTACAGAAGATTTGTCCCAGACTTTGCAACAATGGTACAGCCATTACATTCGTTGTTAAAGAAAAAGGTGAAATGGATATGGACAGATGAGCATCAGAAGGCATTCGAATTAGTAAAAAATAAACTAACTGCAGATCCGGTTTTGACGTGTCCCGATTTTGAACGAATGTTCATACTACAGACCGATGCGAGCGACTATGGTATTGGGGCCGTTCTAACACAAGAAACAGAAGAGGGCGAAAAGGTCATATCATACTCAAGTAGAACGCTTAACCAAGCGGAGAAAAACTATTCGGCCACAGAAAAAGAATGCTTGGCAATAGTTTGGGCAATCCGAAGGCTGAAACCGTACTTAGAGGGATACCACTTCAAGGTAGTTACGGATCACATGGCGTTAAAATGGCTCAACAGTATCGAAAGCCCGACGGGCAGAATAGCTAGATGGGCATTGGAGCTACAGCAATATGACTTCGAAATCGCATATAGAAAAGGCCAATTAAACGTCGTGGCAGATGCACTGTCAAGACAACCGCTAGAGACCTGCAGAAGGGCAAAAGAAAAAGTAATTGCAGAAGTACACAAGGAAGACAAAATTGAGTGCGAATGGATAAAGGAAATGACGAAGAAGGTACTAAATAATCCACAAAAATTTCCAGACTATTTGGCTGAAGGTGGAGAATTGTACCGCCATATTCCTCATAGGGCAGGGAACGAAGACGTAGTTTCGTGGAAATTATGTGTTCCTACTGGGTCTAGAGGAAGAGTACTAGGAGAAAACCATGACTCAGCGTCAGCGGGGCACACCGGATCAAGAAGAACCATCGCAAGAATAGCATCAAGATATTATTGGCCAGGAATGCATAGAGACGTACGAAGGTACGTGAACAGGTGCGAAACATGCCAAAAGTATAAACCAAGCCAACTACAAGCAGCAGGCAAAATGCTCACACAGGTCCCAGAGGAACCATGGGCGACTGTATGCGCAGATTTTGTCGGCCCGCTACCACGATCTAAGCATGGAAATACCATGCTGTTAGTCCTCATAGATCGGTTTTCGAAATGGACAGAACTAATCCCGATGAGAAAAGCAACAGCGGAGTCGTTAAAAAAGGCGTTCAGAGAAAGAATCTTGTCAAGATTCGGGGTTCCAAAAGTCGTAATCACGGACAATGGGGTCCAGTTTACAAGTCGGGTTTTTAAGCGATTTTTGGAGGACATAGGAGCCAAACAGCAGTTCACAGCTCCATACACTCCACAAGAAAATCCGACTGAACGAGCAAATCGGACCGTGAAGACAATGATTGCACAATTCGCAGGAGAAGAACAAAGAACTTGGGACGAAAAGTGGCCAGAAATAATGTTAGCCGTAAACTCGAGCGTAACAGAGTCGACGGGATATTCGCCGACCTTCATTACACAGGGAAGAGAGCCAAGACTTCCGAAAGCCTTGTATGACGAGGTGACACTAGGAATCGGACAAGAACCACAAAAACCGAATGAAAATGCAACAAAACTGCGAGAATTATTCGAGGTAATTAGAAGGAACCTAGAAAGAGCAGCCCAAGATCAAGCCAGATATTACAATCTGAGACGCCGACCGTGGAAACCGGAGGTAGGACAAACAGTATGGGCTAAAGAGCATAACCTGTCAAAAGCAGTGGAAGGATTTGCTCGGTCAAAAGCAGTGGAAGGATTGCTGCAAAATTGGCACCCAGATACGGAGGACCGTACGTGATTGTTGGGTTCAAATCCCCAGTAATCTGCAAATTAAGACACAAGAGGGACCAGAGAGAACGTACAGCTCACGTAAGTGAGTTGAAACCACAGGTCGTGGAGGGTCAAAAGGAATGATGGAAAATACAAAAAAAAAAAACTGATGATTTTCAGTTAAATACGAAGGAAACTGATGATTTTCAGTTAAAAGAAGAGAAACTGATGATTTTCAGTTAAATACGGAAAGGAAACTGATGATTTTCAGTTGAATACGAAGAGAAACTGATGATTTTCAGTTAAATAAAAGAAAAGCAAATAATTCTCAGTTAAAAAGAATTAAAAACTGATGATTTCAGTTAAATACGAAGGAAACTGATGATTTTCAGTTAAAGAGAGAACAAGATTCACCCTAAAACAAATAATTATCATTACAACCTGAAGTAGAAAAAAAAAAGAAATGATATTTCAGATAAATAATAATCAAAATAATAATTTTCAGATAAAAAAAATAATAATATTCAGTAATAAGAATAAGAAGGATAGTAGAGTAAGAATAGCGAGATAGCGAATCAGTTAGGATTACTCTCTGGCTAAAAATCAATGATGGCACATGATCATAACGGAATGGCAAAAGTTAAGGGAAAATAAAATTGGGCGTCAAGAGACAAGTGGACGGCTACCAATACGAATCATTATGATTACACCTGAAGCTAGCAAAATCAAGAGATGGAAAGATACACGTAATGTCAAAAGTTCAAGCCCTACTAGAAAGGCCTCAAGCTGATGGACAGGAACCAATGACATTTTGTAGGAGCTGAGGCATGTCACCGTCAACAACGAAAGTACGCCGCTAGTGCCGAGGCAGCCCGACGACACGGCGTTGGCAGCTGACAGGAAGCGCCAGCCATTGGGAGCGGAGGCGACCGTAGAGAGGGTGCGAGATAACGAACCCATCGCCGGATTACCGCTCTGGCTCACAACAGCTGTGGAGGCATGGATTCTAGCGCGAATGCGCACAAAGCTGCGAGGGCATGGAGTCACGGGAGACCCAGTGCTCGGGGGGCAAGAATCGATGCATTCGGTGCGAACCATGCAGCGTCAAGCAGACCGGTGGACCACGGTACGAGCCGTTGAGGAGCCCATCTCCGGCCTGGGTACCGGCCAGACCACCCACACCCCATCCCATGGACGAAGTGATAATAATCACTGACTCTGAAGGTGAAGGAGAGCAGGAGAGGGAGCCGGAGCCCGAGCAGCCTCAGCCGCAGAGACCCGCACCGCCGACGCGGTCTCAGTGGCAGCACACTTGGGTGACGGAAGGCTGGCGTTACCATCAGGTGACGACAGTGGTGACTTGGTGTGAGCCGGTCCGCGAAGGCACCGGCAGTGGAAGGGATCCACGAAGAAAGGGGAGCAGGCAGTCTGACGCAGTGGTGAGGCTGTCACCGTCAGACGTTGAAGTGCCGCCCACGGCGATGGCTGTGGAAGTGGAGGCGGAGGAGGCGGATGACGAGGAGGAGGAACCGGAGGGACCGAGGGAGTGGCCGATCCCAAGGAGACCAACGCTACAAAGGCAGCAGTCTTGGCCGGAGGAGCAGCTCAAGAGCGAAGCTCCACAAAGGCCAACCTTCGTGAGGCAAGCCTCGCAGCAGCACCCACAAAAGGCTGAAGAGGCAAGAAGCGAGATAACCTGGGGACGATGGCGCTCGTTGGGCCTAGGTGAGTGGCCGCGCGAGGCATTAGTAATGCTATTGGCCAGAAAAAACCAGCCAAGGAAGAGGTGGTCCCACATTTTGTGGATAGGGGCCACAAGGTACCGCCTAAAGGTACGAGGAGGCAAAGGGGAGGTATGGGTGGAGTGCGGAGCACAGTAAAAAAAGGAAAAAGGGAATAGCCGAGGCCAGCGTGAGGTGTGGGTGGACACCACACCTCGTAAAATAAAAAAAAAATACAACAAAGAAAATAAAAACACAGAAAATAATATGAAATAAAAAGCTTTATTTGTAAAAAAAAAAAAGGAAAAAGGGAATAGCCGAGGCCAGCGTGAGGTGTGGGTGGACACCACACCTCGTAAAATAAAAAAAAAAAATATACAACAAAGAAAATAAAAACGCATAAAATAATATGAAAGAAAAAGCTTTATTTGAGGGGACAAACGCAACGAACAAGCACGGGGAACACACAAGGGTTAAAGGGGGCATGTCAAGGGGGAACAAAACACAATTAAAAATACAAATCACAAAGAAAAAAAAACACACACAATAAAACTAAAAGATCACAATAACAAAAAAAAAAACACACACAGCAACAGGCGCTGTGTATATAAAAAAAAAAAAACACAAACTGCAACAACAGGCGCTGCGTGGGGGAAGAAGACGAGGCGCAGCCGGGCAAAGGCCAGCCCGCACACATGCATGGCGACATAGGGGGGCATCAGCAGCGCAGCCGCAGTCGGCAGAGGCATCAGGTGGTGCTGGAGGAAAGGAGAAAGTGGTTATAAAATCAGAAGAAAAAAAAAGGTAAACAAATAACTCTCACCTCAAAGAAATATCGCCCATGTGCGGTAGGGGATGGGAGATCGTCGATTGGCAGGTGGCCGATGGTTATCGATATAAGGAACGATGTCGGGTAACGATGGTTACTTGGTATCGTTGCAATTGGGATGGGAGATCGTCGATTGGCAGGTGGCCGATTGTTATCGATATAAGGAACGAGGTCGGGTAACGATGGTTACTTGGTATCGTTGCAATTGGGATGGGATGAAGGCCGATAGGTGGTCGATCGATAGATCAAGGGGGCAGCGATGGTATTAAGGGCGGGAAGTTCAAAAGTGGTTACAAACGAAGACGGAAATGGGACATTTCCGCTTCCCGAAGAAAGAGGGGAGTGTGAGGAATGGTTATCCCTCACAGACAAAAGGGCATGGAGCGAAAGGGGAAATGTATACTTCGAAAGGGGAAGTGCGGCGAATTCGCCGCATAAAGGGGAAACAAGGCGTATTCAGGGGAGAGGGGAAATGAATGGGAGTCCAGGGGAATAGCAGCACGACAGACGGCGGAGATGCAGCAAGTAAACGGAAGGATCCGTTAAGTTGGGAGCAGAGGCTAGTTGTCGCAGTCGCTCCAATTGGCTGAAGGGGCGATGTCGCTGGCAAATTCTAAGTGCGCTGTTGCTAGGCAGAGGAAAGTGCCGTATGGAAGATCTGGGAGTCTCGAATGTTCTAGAAGGAGACAAGGAGACACCGGGAGACAGCCCGGGAGGGCTATATAAGAGGCCGCTGACGGCATGGAGGGAAGTCAATGTGAATCGGGATCTAAGCGAGTGCGGAACGAATCGTGAAAGTATAAGTGCGGCGAAACGGAGTATTCCAGGATACTACAAACGGGAAATCGAGTGCGGAATCCTTGCAAGGATACGGAACAGTCCTCGTGGAAGGACTTGAGCCAGATATAGGATATCCTAGCGGAAGGATAATCGACAGTCATCAAGAAAGGTAGCTGCGCGCACGTATAGCCTGTGTGTCGAACGCTGATTCGACGTTATAGGCGGTCATACTAGCCAGCGTATCCTTTGAGTCCTTGTAGGACGATAGTAGGGCAGTACGTGGAGGTTGTGCGGAATAGACGAACCTGCGAGTCAAGCGATTGCTTGAACGTGCACGGCGTGTCTTTGGCCAACGAAACCCTGCGAGCACGGCGGTGAGCCGGATAGGAGGCGTACCTTGCGGATTGGCAAGGATACCTCAGATAGGTTTATGCACATGTACCATAGTTATAAGTGAAACATCAAAGTGAAACATCAGAGTGAACAATAAAGTGTACCACGTCGCTGGTGAATAATAGAATAAAGAATCTCTTGTGTTGTTATTGCAAGTCCAATATAAATTTGTTGGAACGATCCTCGATTACCCTGAGCATAGCCTGCATTGGTTTTCGGGTCAAAAGGACTCGTTACAAGATAAGAGACTAAACTACAAAACTGACACTGAAAACTGCGCCCACATATACAGACATCTACTCAATAGGCAATAATTTAGTACTGAACTCCACGTCAAGCGGTACAGACGTGTTATAAATTGTAAGTAAAAAATGTTTTTTGAAGTAATGTGATAATTGGTAAATTGGTTTTGTAGTGTCCCTGAAGACGGATGCCGAAGCGCATTCGAAATATATCGGAAACAAACCAAAAACACTGAGTTTTTCTTCTCGACCTAGAGCCAGCTAACATCTACATTCTAATAATTAGAAAGGTCGCTAACCAACAATTATAATTATATGTTTAGATAAGACTGATTACACACACAGAAAAAAATAAGATCCATATCAATTTGATATGGGCTGAATAATTTGACTTCTTGTCAAATATAATTTTCTCCATATCATTTCTAAACTATAACGTTTCTTTTGAACCATTAATAATATCAATTTGTCAAATGATATTAGAAAAGGCCAAAAGGATAACTATTTAATTTTTAAACTCTCACAAGGGGAAAGGGATGTATAGAAAGTGAGAAAAAAGAAAGAGACAAATAGTGTTTCACATCAAAACTTCAAGCAATGTAAAGAAATATATAAGTAGGCTCTCAGCCATGTAACCACACGCATGCCCGTTAGCGCAGTGCGGTAAGATGCCATGCCAATTTGTATCGTGCAAATGGTATTCGATCCCTAGTCCTAGGCTAAGGCGGGGTCAACAAATTATAAATTCGTTCTTTTTCTGTTTCTACAAAACAATAAATAAAAGTACTTAGGTAAAAAACAAATAGTGTCATTTCCAATTCATTTATTTCTATGTTTAATAATTAAATTATAAAATATCAATTTGGTCTTAAAAAAATATTATTTTGAAATGGTCGAAAGCTTCACATTGATATTTTCGGACAGGTCAATGTCAAGTGTGTCATATCGGCTTTTTATTGTTATGAAAAAATATAATATTGATTTTGCAACAGAGAAGTTGGCAATTGTTCCTTATGTATTTTTGGCCGCTGAATTCAAATCAATTGTCCGTTTTTCCCCAGTACGTTAGGTTTACGAGATATTTGCATAAACGTGTGTTGAGCGAGGTTTGTTTACATTTGTAGGTCCTGTGGCCACATAAAGTAACCTTTTCCAACCAAATATGTTTTAATATAAGCTGAATTAAATGTTGTTATAGAAAAACTAAGCGCGAAGTCTTGCTTTTGTTCATAAGATACACATTGTTGATTTTAAAATGGAAAATATGGTAATTTTTGGACAATCTCGGTTTTTCCCAAGTTTATGTAGGACGTGACACTCCTTCAGCGTCGCCATGATTCAGACTGTTTATTTACACTTCTTCAGTGCTGTCACTTTAACTGATTGAGTTTTACAAATAATATTTTTGTAAAGATTCTGCTGACAAGTTACACCTCAAATCAGTAAGAACTAATAACAGAGCTAAAAATGCTCTCTCCGCACTAACTTGCGTAGCTGGCACGCTGTGCACAACTTTAGCCAGTCGGTATAATTTGGGATATTTAAACATTTTTTCTTTCCAATAGTCCATTATACCAATATCCGTACTTATTAGTTTTGGTTTGTTGTTGTCAATTTCACTAATTGCCGTCTTTAAGTTTTCCCCAAGATCTTCATCAGAATATTCATAATTTGAAGAAACTTCAATTTCATTGAAATAGCTGGACAGCAGTGAGCATGTACTTGCATCAAGAAAAATTGGCTCTAATGATGCTGACGCTTGCAAATCGGTGCTCGATATTGTGCTTCGATATTTATTCTTTCGACTTAAGAATCGCACTTCTACAAAGGTAATAAGGTATTGATGAAGAAAATCTATGAATAAATATTGTAGCTGGATCAATGTGAAGTGAAGGAACCAAATTTAAGTATTTTAAGACTTAAAAAATTTTTTTTTTTATTTTTATTTGTCTTTTGGTCAACATTAGAAGTCGGTGAATAGCCAGATCGGAAAAAATATTCCAGAACGGAACAAAAGACAAAGCAAATGAAAATTTATTTTTTTATTCTTTCGACTCAAGAATCGCACTTCTACAAAGATAATAAAGTATTGATGAAGAAAATCTATGAATAAATATTGTAGCTGGATCCATTTAAGTGAAGGAACTAAATTTGAGTATTTTAAGGATTTAATTTTTCTTAGCCGATTTCAAAATAGTTTTGTGTGCCATCATTGACAATTCAATTACCTTTCGATTCATATCTTGCTTGACTCCATCTGACTATTATGAAGTGAGATATGGGTTAAAATGTAAGTTAACCTACCAACAAACTGAAAAAATTCATATTTAAACAAGTAAGAGCGCTGTAGTCGAGTTTCTCGACTACAAAATACCCTGTTCAATTGAGACACACATACAAACACACTCACATACACAAACGCATACACACATACGAGCGCACACCAACACACACACGCGCGCTCACACGCGGCCAGCGCAGGCAGCGCTGCCTGCATGACGTGGCCGCCCCCCCCCCCCTGCTCCCATAAGCAAAATTGTTGAATAACTTTGGTGTTTTTGCTCGTATCTTATTATCCTTTTGAGAGTAGTTAGATATAAGGCCTAGGATAGTTTAAATTAAGCCCCGAGGATCTAACTTTAAAATTGTGGCTGTGACAGTTTTTTGCGGTTTAAGGGGGAGGGGGGGATATTTTCCAAATCTGAAACAAACTTGATCTGGGTACGGTATACACCTATGTGCATGCCAAAATTTGTGTATCTATCTCTTATATTCTCTGAGATCGACGCGTTCATACAGACAGACGGACAGACAGACAGACGGACAGACGGACATGGCTATATCGACTCGGCTGTTGATGCTGATCTAGAATATATATACTTTATAGGTTCGGAGAAGCTTCCTTCTGGCTGTTACATACATTTGCACAACTTCATGATCCCCTTTTCCCATTTTTAATGGGAACAGGGTATAAAAACGTTGCCTTAAAAAATTTTTTTAAATCGATTTTTGATATCACCAATCCAAACTACACCTAAGAATAGTTCCAGTTGAATTGGGTCTTTTTGGTTGTTAACTAGTGTAATTAATAGAGAACAATTTTTTGAATAAAAATCCAGAATGGGCATTTCCACCAAAAGGTCCACCAAGACCAAAAAATAAGAAGTGCTTAACAGCACTCTGTTTTATCAAATTTTCAAGGGGAAACAATTAAATTAAACTAATGTAAGCCAATTTTACATTTAATCATAACCCACTTCGAAATATTCGGTTTCACGACTGCGCTAGCGCAAATTTTCTAATTTGGACATAAATATTGCACATTTTTTTTGATAAAAGTGCCTATAGATTGCACTTACTTTTGCTATCTAAAATTTTTCTGAGGGTACAAAGATTTATAAAAGAATGCATAAGAAACTATGAGAATCTATGTGATTGCAATTAATCGTAAGTTTTTGCTTCGGATTATACAGAAACCACATAAATAAAATGATGGAAAAAGGTGTCGCGTTCGCAATGTCACGTATCGAATCATATTTTATTTTGAAATAAAAAAAATAAAGAAAATTTTTCGATCAAATAACTTTTAATATACTGATAAATTATTCAACAACATTTTAAAATTAGTCGCACTAAATGGTTTTGGCAGATCTCGCTGAGTTTTGCTTTTATATTGATGGCCAAAAACACCACTTCCATTTTTGTCGCGTGCAAATCGCTTTTTGATTGGCTTTATCTTAGAACCAGCACTAGGTGTGCTCTACTTTTTTCTTACTAAACATAGTGCTTCGAAAGTGCTGTAAGTTAAAGTAACAAAAGAAAAAAAAATTATTTTAATTTCACTTCTATTCCACTTTAAATGCGTACGACTGTCGCGTTCGACATCATGAAAATACCCAAGTAAGATATCATGGCTTACCTGAGAAGCTGAACCGAAATTAATAATGTTTCACTTAGCAGAATAGCTTTTAAGTGAATGCTTCATATTTATTTATCTAATCAAAAAATTTCAAAATATCATTTATTTTCGGTCCCTGCAGAGTGGTAAAATGGCTTCGCTAGCGGCATTTAATTCAAATTTTTACTTTGGAAAATCCAGTATTCTATGTTTTCTTCTAATTTAAAATTGACCAGAGAGCTTAGAAAAGCTTTTACATAAGATGCAACATTGATCAGCTGAGAGCTTTCAAAGTGACCATATGTCTAGCCAAGTGGCTTGCAGAAATTGCCGGCAATTCTTGATTGATACTAATTTCGCTGTAAAAAATGCAATAACAATTGTTCTATTAAAAATCTTTTTGCTTTTATTATTAAAAGATATGTAATAAATGAAAAAAATATGTGTATGAGCCGTCTATCCATGTGAAGTTCATAAAATGGGATAGAAGTATGATGTTTTAGTAGCTTGGTTTTAGTTGCCTACCACTATCTTCTTTGGAATATAACTAAAATTGGACAAATTTGGACAAGCCGCATTTTTTCATAAGTTTGAGCCCTTGTGGTGTAAAATTGTCCAACATGATATTCAACATTTTTGACTTTTCAGTGGAGATGTCAGTATCAAAGCGTGTCCGATATTTAAGGTGGCAGAACGAAAGCGCCGCAGCAAAAAAAAAGGTAGTGTTGAAGGCATATGTTTACGGTACTGTTTTAAAAAACATAAAATTTACTGAAAATGATTTAGCAGAATTTGATAAAAATTATACATTTTTGTTAACAGGCTTGCTGAGAGATGGAAGGCATGTTGAAGAATCAAACATTTTTTGAGCAATTAGTTCCAAATGTGAATAGCCATAGTTTCTTTTTGTTTTGCTTTAAATAAATGTAAACTACTATTATAAACATAAAAATATGTTTTTTGCACATTTTCAGCAACTTCCAAATAGTGTTTGTATGGGATCCATAATATATAATGGCCCAATTTTTGTGAAACATTCACAGAACATGTAGTTATGCCTAAAACTCTTAAGTTTCAAGTTTCACCGCGATATCTCTTTATTTGTGCGTTTTATTAATTAAATGCCATTAGCGCAGCCATTTGGACCACTGAGCCCTAGTTTGAATACAATGATCAAAAATATTTCAAAAAAATCTATTTTTTTGCTCGAAAACGCAATAAATTTCGTGTTCAACCGCCGAGGAAAAATATTTAATAATTCAACAAAGCTATTCTGAATTTTTCTACTTAAGAACCATACTTTTACGAAGAAAACAAGAAGGCCAAGCTAACTTCGTCTGTGCCGAAGTTTTTATACCCTTGCAAATGCAAATGTCACAGTTTAAGAACTCTTACATAAAAATCAAAAAATTTTGTAACTAAAACCTATTTTCCGACAGATAAACGTCTGAAAAAAGTTTTTCTCACTAAGACTCAATTTCCGACCGATCGGCCCTATGGCAGCCTTAAGATATAGTCATCCGATTTCGGCCCAATTTCGCGAATCTATTTGAAGACATATAAAATAAGTCATCGGCGAGTTTAAGGACGCTAACAAAACTAAAAAAAAAATTTTTTTACCAAGACTCATGTTCGACCGATCGGTCCTATGGCTACCATAAAATATAGTCACCCGATGTCGATCAACTTTTTCAAATTAGTTTGAAAGCGTTTAATATTAATAATCACCGACCTTAAGAACGATTTACTTAAAAATAAACAAGTTTTTTTTCACTAAGACCCATTTTCCGACCGATCGGTCCTATGGCAGCTATATGATATAGTCATCCGATTTTGTCCAAAGCTTGCAAATCTGTTTGAAAGTATATAATATTATTAATGACCGAGTTTAATCACGTTAACATTGGAAACAAAAAAGTTTTTCTCACTAAAACCCATTTTTCGACCGATGGTTCCTATGGCAGCTATAAGATATAGTGATCCGATCCGGTCGGTTCCGACATATTAGCAGTGTGCAGTAAAAAGAAGACTCTGTGTAAAATTTCAGCTCGATAGCTTTAAAACTGAGAGACTAGTTTGCGTAGAAACAGACGGACAGACAGACAGACAGACGGACAGACAGACAGACAGACGGACGGACAAAGCTCAATGAACTCAGCTCGTCCCCCTGATCAAGAATATATATAGTTTATGGGGTCGGAAATGAATATTTCTATGCGTTGCAAACTTCTGGGCAAAATTATAATACCCTTTGCAAGGGTATAATAAGATATCGATGAACAAAATCTGTACACAATTACAGGAGCTGTGAGCAATTGTTATTTTTAGATTTTTTAAAAATAAATTTGAATTTGCTTCCATATTTTTCTGTTCTGAAATATTTTTTCTGATCTGGCTATCCGCTCACTTCTAATACTGACCAAAAAACGAAGAAAACTAAAAAATAATTTTTGTAAACACCTAAAATACTCAAATTTGACTAACCTTCACTTAAATTGATCCAGCTACAATATTTATTCATAGATTTTCTACATCAGTACCTTATTATCTTTGCAGAAGTGCGATTCTTAAATCGAAAGAATGAAAATTATTTATTTTTGATTTTTTACATTTTTCCTAGGCGATTAAAAATGAAACTTCTTGCATTTTCGAGCAAAAGATCTATTTTTATACCCTTGCAAAGGGTATTATAATTTTGCCCAGAAGTTTGCAACGCATAGAAATATTCATTTCCGACCCCATAAACTATATATATTCTTGATCAGGGCGACGAGCTGAGTCGATTGAGCTTTGTCCGTCCGTCTGTCTGTCTGTCCGTCTGTCTGTCCGTCTGTCTGTCCGTCTGTTTCTACGCAAACTAGTCTCTCAGTTTTAAAGCTATCGAGCTGAAATTTTGCACAGTCTCTTCTTTTTACTGCACGCTGCTAATATGTCGGAACCGACCGGATCGGATGACTATATCTTATAGCTGCCATAGGAACCATCGGTCGGAAAATGGGTCTTAGTAAGAAAAACTTTTTGGTTTTCAATGCCAGCGTCATAAAACTCGGCCATAATTAATATTATATGTTTTCAAACAGATTTGCGAATTTTGGTCAAAATCGGATGACTATAACATATAGCTGCCATAGGACCGATCGGTCTGAAAATGGGTCTTAGTGAAAAAACTTTTTTGTTTTCAAGTAAATCGTTCTTAAAGTCTTAATATGAAACGCTTTCAAACTAATTTGAAAAGTTGATCGACATCGGGTGACTATATCTTATGGTTGCCATAGGACCGATCGGTCGGAATAAGCGTTCTTAAACTCTGACATTTCAAAAACAGCATTTGCAAGGGTATAAAAACTTCGGCACAGACGAAGTTAGCTTGGCCGTCTCGTTTTGAGGTATTTTTGGTCATTGTATTCAAAATACTAAACCGATTTGAAAACAATGTTCTACGCGATTATAGACAATTCAATTACCTTTTAATTCAGATCTTGTTTAACTCTATCTGCCGAAGAAATAATAAAGATCAGATGAACGATATTTAAGTTATGACCATCTATTGGTCAGTTTTGAAAATCCCTCATTGTTCAATTCAAGTAGTGGCTCCATCTATTGCTCAGCAGCGCTGCTTCTTCAGGTAGACTATATTACAGTCGGGCTGACCGACTTTTTTAGTTGTTATTGGATCATGCGCGTGCAGGTCCTGATGCGACGCCAGTAGCAGCAGCAGCAGCGATCAATAAGGGTAAACCGAGGCCTGGACAGTTGAGTGAAACAGCGCTTCTCCGTGTGATACAGAATAATCGTGTGCGTTTTTTAAAAATGTAGCGCCAAAAGTCGGAGGATTTACAATCGGATATCATGCACAAGTTCGCTCGATTGGACTGCTGGGACAGGGAAAATTGCATACCTCATATAAACTTGCAAAGTGGGCTCCCCACAAATTAAAAATTGTCATGAAATAAATGTATTTGCAAATTGGGCGCCATAGTTCGATATAATTAACAAATTATTATTTTTAAATATAAAAAAATTGATTGAGACTATAGACTAGGTTTCTTTGTTAAAACTTCATGTTGATGTAAGAGTCCAATTCAGCATCGAGTTCCTCGGCAGTGGGTGCGGCCTTGCGTTCGCGACGCTGATTGCCGCCGGGTTTGCTGACACCAGGTGCAGCTCCTGGACGTCTAAAGCCCCCACGACGCGGTGAGCCGCCAGCTTGGCCACCACCACGCTTGTAAGGTCCTGCTGCAGCTGCTCCAGCGTCCACACGTCGCTTAACATCAGCCACTCCCACTGGTCGGGTCAGGGCAGTCACATCGGAAACTGCAAGTTCTACGGTCAGGGGTCGACCATCTAAAGGCACACCATGCAACTGTTTGAATGCTTTTAAAGCATCCGAACGACGTTCGAATATCACATCGGCAGTGCCCAAAGACCGACCCGAGCGATCATAATGTACGGCCGCCTTCTTCATGGACCCAAAGTCATTGAAGATCTCCTTAATGTCCTTATTTGAAACGCCGTAATGCAAATTGCGCACAATCAAGCGTGTGGGGCCAGAGCTGGCAGGTCCGCCACCACGTTGGGGTCCGTCGCACATATGATGCTTCCAAGCGCTGTTCACATTACCCTAGAGTTGATGGGGGAGGGGGTAGAAGTTGAAGATTTGTGGTTCTTGTATCCTATGACTCATAAGGACGAACGCCACTCTAAAGATTTGGGGGTCAGTTGCAATTTATGGGGGGAAAGAAAATAAACTCAAGACGAAATTTGTGTCTGAACACACGCAACACACACCGGTGTTTCCAAATCAGCTTTTTTCACCGTCATTTCTTCTTTTTTTAATCCGTGTTACGGGAAAAATTTAGAACAGTGGAAAGCGGGCATTTTGGCTTTTTTAAAATTGACATCGGCTTTATTTCTTAAGAACTTGTTAACTTGGCTAGCACTTTGAGATGGCTGTTTTCTGAACGTTAGTTGGCAATTAAGGTCGATAAATGACTGACAGAGGTGACAAACTATCGATTTGCTTATAAGTTTTGTAAAATAAAAATAAAGCTGAAAAAAGCCGAAGTCATTTTTAAAAAAGCCAGAATTCCCGCTTCCCGTTGTTTCTAAATTTTTCTGTAATATGTTTTAAATAAAATCTAGAAATGACGGGAAAAAAGCTGATTTGGCAACACTGCGTACGTTTCCCGCGCCATTTTTAATTTGTGATTTCTCCAAACTTCTAGACTTTGTCTGTCCTTGTGAATGCAATGGATATATTTTGCCTGTTTTTTTTTTTATATTTCAAATTACCCTTGCAAATTTCGATTTTTGTATGCCGCCACCAACTGCTGCCCCATGCCGTCCTTTGAGCACGCCGCCCGCTCCACTGGCGGATGTTATCTTCCTGGGTGTAATAGCAGCATCAGCAGCCCCACCACGTCGTCCACGTTGTCCACCAACAGCACGGCGTGCTCCACTAGGACCGCCGCCACGACCTCCCTGTGGCTTTCGCTGTGAGCGAGCCATCTTGATGATGTCGTCGAGACTCATTTGAACTTTGTCCACCATTTTGTTGTTGTATGTGTTCTCTTATCTGTTTGTTTTTGATTTTTCCTGAAGTGCAGAGCGTTTTTGATTTGCTATGGCGATTTTTTAATATAGACGTGCGCGTGGCTTATTTTCACAATCGGCTGCAAAAAAATATTATTTTTTTTTAGTAAGTCGCCTTCTTGAATGTAGGAAAAAAAACTAGAGATGGTTGACATTTAGGAAATCGTTACATGTAACGAGCTGCCAACTATCTATAATATGGTCATCCTGCCAACTAGTGTTGCCAACTACTGAAGCACAAAAGTCGTTAAATCGACAGTTAAAAATTAAAAGAATATTAATTTAAAATTGCTAATCAACGTCAAATAATAAGCTAGAATTGCAGGGTGTGGCAAAATTTAATAGTTTCCTCTTACCATATAGCATGATCTTGCCTCTTTTCGAAAAATTTTTAAATTAATTGTAGTATTAGTGGTGGTTCTTTATTTAAAATGGGAACAATTTGCATAATTAGGCATGGCATTATTGCCGTCAGCCTAAAATGAATAATGTTGTCTCCACTAACTCTATTTTCTGTTCATTTTTACTTCAATTTCTAAAAAAATCATCCGAAGTGAGAGCATGTGTTCACTCATTATTTTATTTATGAGCGGCTGGCCTGTGTAGCAAGACTTTAAAAATCAAAAAATATAAATAAATAATGTCCAAATAAATTGAGCGAAATGAACTTAATTTTAAATGTATTATCAGCTATGCTCTCAGTTCCTCTTACTTTTCAAAAGTAATTCCGCAACGATTCCGACACGTTTTCTTGTTCTAAATTCCACGTGAAATTGCTGCGGAAATACTTTTGTGAACTTGTGGTTCCACGGTCGACTATCGAAAATTAATTGGGGAAAACAGCTGTTGAATATAAACAACTTCGTTTGTATTTATATTAGTCGAATATTTAATACAAGAAAACATGCCAGGAGTTATGATAATTGGATGCATTCAGCGCATTAGACAGCGCAGAATTGCTGAGGCCCAAAATAATGCTCAGTAGTATGTCTGTGCATTAAATATATATAAACCACAATTGTAATCCTTAGCTGCACTATGAACACATAAATACACAATGTAGAGCACAAGAAATATGATCGCTCACTTATGTGCGATGATATTGCTGGGTCACCTAACTTCAAAGGCAATGCATAAATACATATACATACATACTGCACTCTTTCGCCTCTGTCTCTGCCCGTAGCGACAGAGATAAGTAAATATTATATATACATTCAAGCCGCTAATATAGCATAAGCCACGACAGCCAAAAATTATCAGAGAGAAAAATTGAAACGAGGTTGAAACGGACGTTTGGTCTGTTGCCAGCGCCCGACTAAATATATTATTGTTAAAATTATAACAAATAAAATAAAGATGAAAAGAAAAAAGTGCACTGGGTGCCTCTCGAGAAACAACCACACGTTTTATAAATTCTTCTTCTTTATTGGCCCGATATTGCATCAGAACCGCTTGACGGT
>JBAMBO010001847.1:0-73160 GCA_037044535.1 Lordiphosa magnipectinata
CTGCTGAAATTGTGTTAATTGTATTGAATTATAATTAGCCATTGACCTTGAGCCAGCTTAAAGCAAAAACTTCAAAATAGATCACTATAAACCAGGTATGCAAACCGGTTCTAAACCGAACAGAACCAAACCGTTACCGAAGCGCAATTTCAGCTGATACACCGAACCGCAAACCGAAACGGCCACCTTTTGAAAACGCCGAACCGAACCGAAAACCATAAAGAAAAAACAATTCTGTTCGGCTCATTTCATAGACACGTTTTGCCGCTTTAAACGTTTAGCTACGGACAATAATACTTATAAATTTGGGAATTTTAATCGACTCCCTAATATAAGCAGTGCTTGGAATGCTGATTAGTTTTTATACTCTGTACCGAAGGTACATGGAGTATATTAAGTTTGTGCAAAAGTATGTAACAGGGAGAGAAATCATTTCCGACCCTATAAAGTATATATATTCTTGATCAGCATTAACAGCCGAGACGATATCGCCATGTCCGTCTGTCCGTCTGTCTGTCTGTCTGTCTGTCCGTCCGTCCGTATGAACGAAGAGATCTCAGAGATGGTAAGAGATAGAGGTTTGACATGTATGGGACATATATTTCTTATACTTGCAGGCAGATCAAGTTTATTTTCAATTTTTGCCACGCCCCCACGCGCCCCCGAAATTTGGAAAAAACGTCATATCTCCTACAGTTTTGATGATAGAAGGTTCGTACTTTCTAGAGATATCTAGTACTCAAAATTATTTATCGATTTGCTGAAGGAATGATAAAGATCGGATGAACGATACTCAAGTTATGAGCTAAAAACGGTCAGTTAACACCCCCCACCCACCCCACCCATAACCTAGGCATTGCGTTCAGCAGAAGCAATCTTAGTGAGAGAGAGAGAGAGAGAGAGAGCCTTAGAGAGCGCACTGCGTTGTGTGTTAACTGGCCGTTTGACTCGTGACCAAATGCGAGCTGCGACATTAAGCGTGCAGAGTATGTTATAGTCGGGCTTGACCGACTTTCTTTCTTGTTTTAATCAGTCGTCGCTTATATAAAAACAAATTTTTTTTAAATAATGGAGTTTTTCAAGCAATAACCAATTACATGATTTAAATAGTTGAACTTTTCAATTACTATTAAATCCTGTTGAAATTTGTTTACATTTTAGCTCAACTATTTTTTCAAGTCAATTGAATTTTAATTGAATTTTTTTATTAAAATTTAGAATTAGTTGAAAAATCAAGCTTTAAGTCGATTATTAATGGCACTTGAACAGAATCAACTGCCAGCTGATATTTATTTATTTCCCTTCCATTAAAATTTTGTTTGTGATATTTCTCCCATTAAATTTTCAGTTGGAATTTTTCACTTCAACTAGTTTTTCAATTGGGATATTTCACGTCAATTAAATTTTCAAATGTGATTTTTCACACAAGCCAATTTTTAATTGGGATATTTCACTTCAATTAAATTTTCAATTAGGACTTTTCACCAGCAGTAAATATTTAATTGAGAAATTAAAATGAAGAATCAATGCATACTCGCAATTCGCACCTGAGGCATCATCCGATCTCTAATAAAACCGCTAAATACTTAAGAAACTGCTTTTCAAGGCCTCAAATGACCACACATGGCTACATTACCATGATTATGATAATACTAAACAGCGATAAATACCATGGAATCATTAAATAGCGGAAAAATACCAAAAAGGATTAAAAATATTTTATAATGGTGCGTACAGAGAGGCTACTAATGTAAGACCGCAAAAGGAGAGACACAGGATGAGGCGTCAGGAGAGAATAGCCACTTACATTATTAAACACAAAATTAGATTAAAAATGGCCTCAAGTTTCATCACCAAGTCGAACGACAAATACATTAAAGAAGCTCAATGCAAATCGCTTAAGGAACAACCCGTTGTGATACATCCTGGAAATCCAACTGTATTTAAGCCCACACAGAAACAACTGCAGGAAATGTAAGCAGAACAACAACGTTGGACTATTTGATAGACAAGACTGAAGCCAGCAAAAAGTAGACTTTGATTTAAGGGTTTTAAAGCAGTCACACACCCTTAAAAGCAGTGGAGAACCCGGATTTTATAACTATGTTTAAGGGAACAGGAATTGTAGTAAAAAGCAGAGGGGGAACCATGACAAAAATATTAAAAGAATAAAACACAAATCTGGTTCTTCAAATGATACACAATCCATTGGATTGATGAAAGGACGTTGGAGCGAAATTCTCTGGCGCTAGCATGCCGTCGTTTTGAAGGCAGACACACTTTTGACAGAATTGCTGAAGTAATTACTGAGATTCATTTGGAATATGGTCTACCCGATTGTCACCGATAATGGATCAAACTTTTGTAAAGCCTTTAAAGAGTATGGGCTCTTAGGTAATTATGTTTGTTTCTCAAGGTGGACTATTCTCATATGAACATATAATTCAAATCGATTCAGAAAACTACGAAGAAAATGTAGAGTTTACAAATCTTAAATTGCCTAGATACAACACTTTAATGCGTTTTTAAATATCCGACAATTAGGGCAATGTTTATTAAGTATAACACTCCATCGCCAGCTCCAGTGGAGGAGCGATTAGTTTCCTACGCTGGAACCAAATGGTGGAGCGCTGTCATGAGAATCGCTGGCCTGACGAGCTGATGACTCGGCATAAGCGTGTCGACGAGCATCAACAAAGTCTAATACAATTTAGCACAAGACTCTATTGCTAATCTTTTGAAATAATAAATAAAGAGAAATAAAATCCCACCCGAATGGGTGATTTAGGTCTTTGTACGCTTATCATTCGGAATGGTCGCCAGTAATAATAATTGAGAAAATACTGCTAACAATTTTTACCATATTTTATGATAATACAAAATGGCAAAAATAAAATAAAATTAAAGAACAATCAAAAATAAATAATGCTTATAAGCTGGTAAAGTCCCACATGTACACTCTATGCACATGTTTAGCAGAAAGAAGTTTACTTTATTTTTTCTGTAGCATGAAACATTCAAACGCCTGCTTTGTTCTCATTTTCTAACTCGCATACTTTGATTTAATTTTTCAGTTACATCAGAGTTCTATTTGATTGAAGTGTGCAGTGTGAACTTTCAAACTATAGTAGCAATGAGAAACGAACTTCTTAATCGGCATAGGCAGAAAAGTAGATACAGCCATATATAACATATATATAGTCTTTGCGATTGGTCATCCATGGTATTTATCGCGGTTCAGTATTATCAAATTCATGGCTCTGAAGTTATGTGTGGTCATTTGTGGCTTTGAAAAGCAGTTTCTTAAGTATTTAGCGGTTTTATTCTCTTTTATTCTCTGCAAGGAGACTACATATACACCGAACTAATCCTTAGCGATACCGGATCGATGTAGCTTCCATCTTCTTCCTTGACAATTTGCCAATTGATTTTTAAGAGTACCCCATTTTCTTTACGGGACGATGTTCTCCATATTCTTTACATAATTTAAGGATTTAAAAAATAATCAAATATTTTCTAGAATTAGATTGCCAAATTGTGCGAGGAGTCAATTATTTACTGTAGAAATTGGGCCTTCATGAAATATATAATACATTCAGGGTGAACCACTGAACCGAACTAAAAACTGCGGTTTAGTTGGCTACAAAAACCATCTAACGAACCGAACTGGCGGTTCAAAAACTGTGTGAACCACTGAACCAAATCAGTCCTTATTTACGAGCGGTTTGCATTCCTGCTACAAACCCATATATGCATTTTTTTTTTAGAAAAAGTATAAAATTGAGTAAATCTACAATCAATATGATACTACAATTTTTGACAATTGAAATATCAAATTGATAACAGCTAAGATCAAAATGATACTAAGAAGTTAATACATGATGATATCTCCGAAATTTAACTTTAGTACTTTCAAAAATATCAACTTGATACTTGAAGCATTAGAGGTAATTTGATACTCAGTTGTTTCAAATTGATGACTAAATAGTGTTATTTTGATGATTCCTTTGTTTTGGGTGTACCTCTAATATTGAGTTGTACTCTACGGCGCCACCTGAAGATATTGCTTTAGAAAGCTGAAATTTTGAACTAAGAAACTTAAGACTAAAGTCAAAAGAGAAAAAAAAAATGTTCACTCCACCCAAATTGAGCATATAGTGAAACCTACCTCAGATTATTAGATTGCCAAATCCAAATATCAGCAAAATTTGTACGAACTGACTCTATGTGAACTCTTACTCTTGCGGTAATCATTGTTCGGAGAATTAGCCGAGATCGCTTAAAACCTGTTAAAATTAATTTCCCCCTTAAAAAAATGTCTTGTTCTTGCTTACCCGTGTTATAAGGATAATTGGCATTTGTTAAGGTCACCAAGCCTGATGTTTGTCCCGGATAACGTCCATATCCTCGTATCGAAGGAGTCGATGTTTGATATTTGCTCAAACCATTAAAAATATCATCACGATTCAAGTCATTGCCCGACTTTAACAGCAAAACACTCTGATCCACACCCAAAAGACCCACAAAAGAGTCGGCGTCTGTTTTCACCTGAAGCTTAACCTCCTCACTGGGTTTGGCCTGCACGGGGGCAGAGATTTCAATCTGTTGAAGAGTATAAGTAAAACTTAAGTTTATAATATTTCTTCAGTTGTTTAAGTATTTACCGAATTATCGAAATCCTTTTCAAAGTTTACAGTTTGTTCTTCGAAACGCAACTCGTTGTCAAAAATATAATGCACATAGATGGTAGCCTTGGGTATCATGGCAAAGGTGGGTGTAAATTTCACTGTATGAGTCTTACGATCTTTGGGAACTTCCACATATGCTGATTCCACAATATTGCCACGAGCCACAATGGTGTACACAAAGTAAGGAATGGCAGCATTTGACTTGACCTCAAATGACACACTTTTGCCCAATTTGGGTCTGGAAATAAAAAAAAAAAACCAAGTTAATGCTGAAAATCTTTGTAATTTGTTTAAACTTACGTTTGGTTATCTAAAACAATTTTCAATGGTTCATTACTTTCCACAGCAGGCTGAAACTTGGATAGGTAACCCAACATTGAGGAAGATTCATCGTATACGGCCTTGACATTGAAATAACGAGTCTCATTCTCCGGCAAGGTAACCTCAAAACTGGCCATGCCTTGCTCATTTAACGTAGATTCATACTCTAGATTCGGCTCATTGGGTCTAGGCTCTTCCGGTCGATGGGAATGCATCCAGATAATTGATAGCCGCGCTTCAAAAATTAGTTTCACTTTCTTTGTGGCATCCTGTGCGGGTGAACCATCCAGTTTTTTGACCACCAACTGATAGGTAAATGCTTTGCCTGGATGATAACTGTTGGGCTTGTCCACCGCTTCCAGTTTGTAGCGTTGATTATGCACATTCACAGTGGTTGTGGAATTTTGCTTATTACCAGTCAACTCTTCGGTAACAATGGCCAAAATTTTAATGGGAGGTGTATAAGGTCCGCTGTACTGAGTGCCACCTATTTTGAACTCAACATGTCCCTTGCCATCCACATCAATGGTTTTCTCCTGTCTCATACCCTCGTCCTGGCCAAAGAAACCATAGCTGGGTTGCAGGGAGACAGTGGCCTTGCCCTTGACCGGTTTACCATAGGTATACTTGGCTCTCACCGTGGCCTTGATCACGCCATCCTGTACAGCTACATCCTTGGCCGATTCGACGATCACCTCGAATTTGGGCAACACATATTTGTCCACCTCAAAGGATTTACTCTCTGTACCCTCACCTTCTACAGCCACATCGATTTTCCAGTTACCCAACACGGGTTGCTCCGACAGCTGAAGCTCGCCTGAGTAAACACCCTTGACCAGTTCGACATTGGTCCATTGTTTGATACGATTTTGTGCACCATCTTGAATCGCAATCGTTATGGGCTTCTCAATTTTGGCCGGTCGCGTGTTTTCATCCAAAAACAAAACTCGAAATTGTACCAGATCAGCTGGCTTGTAGGTGGCCTTATCGGTTTGTATATAAACCGAGGGCTTATCGTTGGCATAATTCAATTGGGTAGAATTTTCAAAGACCACACCCTCGACACCCACAGCGGTTAAATTGTAATCGCCACTGGCCAATTTGGGTACATCAAATTCCACATTTTGCGTGGACATGGGTAGAATCTCGACATCTTTGGTCTCATTGTAGGAGGGTCCGGTAATGCCCAGTTTTAATTTGCAAGGACCATCGGCTTTATGTACAGAGACGGCTACATTGTATTTAAAATTGGATCGTATGGTGCCAGGTGCTACGACGGTGTAGAGACTGAAAATTAAATGAAGAAATATGTACATAAAATTCTTCTGAATATTGTGTAATGCATTTAGCATCAATCTCACACGCAAACTTAGGTCAAAGTGTGATCATAAGCATAAAGAATTAGCTAACAAAATATAAAATAGAGTAGAGCTAACTTCGGCTTGACCGAAGCTACCTGTGTAGCTTGTTTAATTTATATAAACTAAGGTTTTAAATGATTTTCGTCGAACATTCTTAGCTGAGTTATTTTCCAAACTCAGCAATAGATGGCGCCACTACTTTGACCATTTGCTTGCCAGTTTGTTATATGGCAGCTATACGATATATTCGTCAGATTTGGATCAAACTCGTCAAAATTGTGTGAAAGCTGATAACATTCATAACTGAAAAGTAAAAAGACGCTACCATTGCAAACAAAAAATTTTTTCTCACTGGAACTTCTTTTTCGCCCGATAGTTCCTATGGCAGCTATATGCTATAGTCATCCGATTTGGATGAAACTTGATAGAAATGTGTGGTAGCATATAATATTGATCAGAAACGAGTTTGGGAGCGATACCGTTAAAAACAAAAAAGATTTTTCTACTAAGACTTTTTTTCGTACATATCTTTTGTATGGCAGCTATACTATATAGTTGTCCGATTTTCATAAAACTTGGTGAAATTATGTATAAGCATAGAAAACTTAGAAATACGAGTATTGGGGACGTTTGCGTTGAAGACAAAAAAGTTTTTCTCACTAAAACTACTTTTTCGACCGATGTATGGCAGCTATATGCTATAGTCATCCGATCCGGCCGATTCCAACAAATGTGCAGCGTATTTGTACTGTTAGGCAACGTGCAAAGTTTGGTTTAGATAGCTTCAGAACTGACGGAGGAGATAGCATAGAAACAGACGGACAGACGGACGGACATGGCTATATCAACTCAAATATTAAGAGCCGATTTCTCATCTTCTAAATAAGTGAGAAATAACTATTTGACAAGTAACGCTATGCTATAGATAAAGTCCCACATAACCAAATTGGATGGTTACGTTTACATACGAATGACAAATTCTCTAATAAAGTGGTACCACTTCGAGCGAAAATCTGGTAGCACTTCAAGTGAAAATCTGGCATTACTGTCAAACAGCTGATTTGTGGTGTCATTATACTCTGTACCGAAGGTACATAGAGTATATTAAGTTTGTGCAAACGTATGTAACGGGGAGAAGGAATCGTTTCCGACCCTATAAAGTATATATATTCTTCATCAGCATCAACAGCCCAGTTGATATAGCCATGTCCGTCTGTCTGTCCGTATGAACGAAGAGATCACAGAGATGTTAAGAGATAGAGGTTTGACATGTATGGGACATATATTTCTTATACTTGCAGGCAGATCAAGTTTATTTTCAATTTTTGCCACGCCCCCTCCCGCCCCCGCAATTTGGAAAAAACTTCATATCTCCTACAGATTTGGAGATAGATCGTTCATTCCTTCTAGAGATACCTTGTAAACAAAATTATTTATCGATTTGCTGAAGGAATGATAAAGATCGGATGAACGATACTCAAGTTATGGGCAAAAAACGACCAGTTAACACCACCCACCCCCCCACCAACAACCACAGCAACATACCCTAACCGTTCAACACAGGCAATCTTAGTGCGAGAGAGAAAGAGAGAGAGAGAGAGAAAATTAGAGAGCGCACCGCGTTGTGCGCGGGGTGGTAACTGGCCGTTTGACTCCTGAGCAAATGCGAGTGTAAGGGTACAGAGTATGTTATAGTCGGGCTTGACCGACTTTCTTTCTTGTTTATAGCTTGGATATTTGAGAATATCGGCTTAACATGATTTTTTGAAATTCGAAATACTTTAGAAGATATAGCCCTTTTTGTCGAACAATGTCTTCACTTAAACGAGTCATTTTTGTATTGCTTAATTTTTGAATGCAAACGCATGAAGTAACCACCGAATTCCGTTGAATATGTTTATTGATAGCTAAAAACGAAAAGGCCAAGCTAACTTCGTCTGTACCGAAGTTTTTATACCCTTGCAAAAGCTGTTTTTGAAATGACAGAGTTTAAGAACGCTTAGATAAAAATCAAAAACTTTTGTATCTAAAACCCATTTTCCTACAGGTAAACATCTGATTTCGACCAAATTTCGCGAATCTTTTTGAAAACATATCAAATTAACAATCGCCAAGTTTAAGAACGATAAAATTGAAAACAAAAAAGTTTTTCTCACTAAGACTCATTTTCCGACCGATAAGTCCTATGGCAGCCTGAAGATATAGTCATCTGAATTCGACCAAATTTTTCAAATTAGTTTTAAAGCGTTTAATATTAATAATCACCGACCTTAAGAACGATTTACTAGAAAAAAAATATTTTCTTTTCACTAAGACCCATTTTCCGACCGATCGGTCCTATGTCAGCCTTAAGATATGGTTATCCGATTTTGACCAAAGTTTGCCAATCTGTTTGAAAGCATATAATATTAATAATGACCGTGTTTGGGAACGCTAACATTAAGAACAAAAAAATTTTTCTCACTAAGACCCATTTTTTGACCGATGGTTCCTTTGCCAGCTATAAGATATAGTCATCCGATCCGGTCGGTTCCGAAATATTAGCAGCGTGCAGTAAAAAGAAGACTCTGTGCAAAATTTCAGCTCAATAGCTTTAAAACTGAGAGACTAGTTTGCGTAGAAACAGACGGACAGACAGACGGACAGACAGACAGACAGACGGACGGACAAAGCTCAATCGACTCAGCTCGTCGCCCTGATCAAGAATATATATAGTTTATAGGGTCGGAAATGAATATTTCTATGCGTTGCAAACTTCTGGGCAAAATTATAATACCCTTTGCAAGGGTATAACAAGGTTTTTAAACCAATCCTAAAAATAATGACTTTGATGGGAATTTCGATTAGCAACCAAGCAACCAAGCGACAAGCAACCAATTACACATTATCGCGAAACGATATCCGATTAAACCGCTCAGAAACTAGAGCTGAAGAAGGCAGAATGGCTCGAAAAGCAGAGAGAGTTGCTGCTGAAAACCGTTTTTGTGAAGTTGAGGAAGGTCCGCTGTATGCAGCTGGCATCGCTGACTAATGTTTTTAAGTATATAATATTTGTAATATTTTTGGTTACTTTTAAAACTACTTTTTCGGACTGCCAAGCTACTTTTCTCCAGCTCTACTAAACCGATTTTGATGAAACAAAATGCAATCCGCAGAATTGTCACGAACTGCATTTGTACATTTTTGATTCCTTTTTTTGCAAAAAAATTACTTCAAACTTTAAACGTTTTTTGAACTGGCGGCCATGATATCTCCAGTTACACTGAACTGATTTTGATGAAACTAAGTGAAATCGACGCAGAATTGTCACCATACTGGTCTGACCTTCAATCATAATTTAGAAAATTTTTTTACTATATTTACACTAAACTACAAAAAAGAGCCCAACATCGAATTTTCGTTTTTCAATGGCCGCCATTTTGTAGAAAAAAATCACAAAATTTTTTTCGAGGTTCAGACTAGAATGACATCTAAACTAATTATAACCCCGTTTTTACTTTTCATTTCAGATAACCTGGAGACGAGAAATCGTGGCCGCCTGCACTATACCTTTTTTTTTGGACCCCCCACTTTGACGGCCGAGAACTTTTTGAACAACCCCTATCGAAGCAGAAAATTTTTTTTGTTTACTTTAATCTGAATAATAAACAGAATTGGAAAAACTCTTGGCGTTTTCAAATAAGATTTTTTTTTAAAAAGGCCCAAAAACAGCCTCGACATGCAGAATCCCCCCTTAAAAACTGCATACTTAAAATATTGATAAGATTGGACTAAGAAACCCGGCTAAGCCCTTTGGCATAAAGTCCGATATGTCATGTTGGCATAACTCAAAATCGCATTGATTTTATGGTTGTTAATTTACAAGATATGGAACATCTGAATTCAAAATAATTTAAAGATGGCTAAATTTTGATGCGCAGTTGAAGTCAACTGAATTGAAAGCATTACTAACTTGTAGAGAATAGTTGAATAAATGTTGTTATTATTTATTTGTTATGTTACTAAAGCAAAAGTTCATTGAAAATATGAAATATATTTGAGCATGCTGGTTTCCAAAAAAATTCCGTTTTGCAGATTTTGTATGTTTTCCTAACAAATGTTATCGAGTCTCGTGGAGTGCAACTAAATAGTAGAATTGATTCACCAAAGTAGATAGATTAATGTGCCTGTTTTTGTCACTTTTCGAAATAATTTAAAGTTAATATTGCTTGAAGAGTAAAGCAAGATTGTGAATTGGTTGGCGATTTTGATTGCGTGATGGGTAATTCTACAGGATTCTTTGTTTTTTTAGAAGATGGTGATTAAAAATCCAAATCGTATGTTTGAATAAGTAATATACATACATGCTCCATTTTCACTTTCGCAGAAATTTTGGCGATTTCAAACCGGTTTTCTGACAAAATTTTGTCCCAAAATCACAAATTTTTTGGAGCATGCCTCCTTGACTTTGTTTTTAGTTTGAAATTTCATTGAGAAAAGGTCTAAAGCAATGAAAGAATTTCAAGCCGAAATATGTGCCATGATTTTAACAAAAGCAACTAGAATTCGAAATGGAGGAACATATGATGACCAGGAGCTGCGTATGTGTGTGTATTCGTATGTCCGACCTTTAACTTGTAGCTATCAAGATTCCACAGCTGTTTGCACCTTTTCTAATAACCATATTGAAACTGTACTTAGTTTTTCAATTATTCTTGGTGAAACAATATCTCTGCAACATTGCTGCCTAAACATTGTTGCTTAACAATAATGATTTATTAGCTACGCTTTTATAGAACTTAAACTCGGCGGGTGAGCGGCAGGTTATAAAGTTTCACAATTCAAAAATGTTTTGTGTTTGTTCTTCCCACCAAAAAGCCGGTTTGCATACATCAATAATTCAATGTTTAATTAGAATTTCATGTCTATTCACAGAATTATTGTTATTCAATAATGGATTTTTGTATTTTATAATTAACAAAGTGTAAGTAAGGCTCAAATTAATATTTTAATGGCTTTTTTTTATATTATCAGAGGGATAGGGTCAACTATTTGATACAGGTTTTAGTTATTTATTGCCCAGGCAGACGTGGCTATTTGCACGTATTGATAATAATCTATATAAGTAAAAAAGACCAAGGTTTAGGTCAAACCAAACTTACCCAGTGGCATTTATCAGTAAAGCCAATTGAAAAATACAACAGCAGCTTAGCAAAATTCGCGACATTTTCGCGTCTCGTTGGTGAGGAGACAGTCAGCAAATTTCAATAGGAAATTTGAATATATTATTTCCTGACAATTACACAAAAATAGAATATTATATTCAATATTCTAGAAAAAAAGATCACCACCGAACGCCAGCAAGCCGCGAGACACAATGAGCTCGTCTCGATGCCAAGCAGAGCTTAAGTACGCGCTGGATGAGTATGTGTATACAGTGCTCTCTTGTCTGTTGCTCGCATACAAACAGATTCATATCTGGGAAGTTCCCCCTGTTAAATCACTACACAAGCCGGCAGTTTTTTTGAGAGCAACACCACAACGTCATAGATAGATTTGATTGTTTTGTTTGAAAGAGGAATAGAATATATGTTTGTAGTTGGATAGGTAGCTTCTCTCTCTCTTAAACAAATATTTATTGACAATTTACTGACAAAGATGAGCCTCGTCAATTGCAGCTAACCTAAGCTAATCTAGCCAGCCTATCAGTATTTTGTATTGCCTCATGGCATATACATACATATATAAATTTAGAACTCCCGGAAAAATATTAATTTAATTGTTATTTTTATTTTCTTTTGCAACTTTTGTGTCTTTACCAACTCCAATTGTATGCAAACTTTTCACTCAATTCGTCTGAATGCCCATTCACACATTGTTCTTGAGATCGTTAACCGTTTTTTGTTTTTGTATTTCTTTTTTTTTCGCAAGCAAAAGTCCAGAGCAAAGAAATCGCTTAAGTGTTAAACATTGGACAAATGTTGTGTCTTTACTCTTTTGTTTACTTAAGAACTTATGTATGTATTTAGGTACGAAGCGCAGGGATATGCTTAAACTCCAAAAGATTGTTACTGAACATTTTGTACACAGAGAGAAATTTACAAAAATTCTTACATACTTATAAAAAGTATTTGGAACTGGAATTGAATGAGGCTGGAGAAGTCAAGAAAGACCTTGGCATTGATGCGATGGTCAAAAACGCCAGTAGCCTCGACATCACGAAGGCAGTACAGTCTGCTGAGGACGACAGGGATGGTAGATCAGCCACAGTAGTTGACCCAGCAGGCCTGATGATGAATGAACCATGTTAGTTGATCCATCCGGTCCGGAGGACGCTGATAACAACCATGCATTTGATGGTCCTCTAGGTCAACTTGTATAAAAGCAAGCTCGCGTAGGCGGATCTCCTCATAACTGCCTAGCGAACACATGAAGGAAATGTAAGGAATCTGGAGTCGTAGAAACTCTGGAACACCTCATCTGCAGCTGCTCAGCGATCGCTACAACAAGATTAAAATATCTGCACTCCCCAAGTTTCACCTCTCTGAACTCTTTCAAAAGGAACCCAAACAATTATTGGCATTTGCCTCAGATCCTCTTGAATAGAAAAAGTACACGGCCTCACTAAGGACCGTAAGGTCTATGTGTGTCCCCAACCTTAGCTACCTTTGTAATAGCAATGGTATGTCCGTACAGCACTGTTTCCGGAATAACCACAATCCTCTCATCAGCAACAACTTGCAAATTTCGTTTTATATATATAAATGTTTTGCAGGTGCAAACAACGTGTGTGTTTTTCATACTGACAAATGGACTTATATCATGCAAAAACAATTATGCAGTGACTATTTTCGTGAAATTTCATGGCACCAAATGTATTTATTTTGGTAAACACATGCTGCAAAGTCCGACATTTCATGCTTTTTCACCATGTGTGTCCTTTTTATACTGCAAAATGGACTTATTTCATGCAAAAATAGTGGCTGCGTGTTGGTTAGAGCCACCAGAGTACCAATGATTGGAAACCCAGCCGGCCTTGCAACATTGGTCAATCAGTCACCAATCCCGCCGATTCACATTGCACGCAGCCGGCTCTCCAACTACAAGTAACCAATCTCACGTTGGTCAAGCATCCACAAGAATTTCCATTATAACAAATATGTAGATATTTTCTCATATTATCACATATCATACAACATGTAACATATTCTCCATACGCAGAGAAAAAACAAGTGAGAAAGTCGGTCAAGCTCGACTATAACATACTCTGTACCAGCTCATTTGCCCCCGACTATAATATAATATTATAATACATCCAAGGAGTCACGCGTTTATCGTCATAGAAGAACTAACATAGAAGCACACTTTGAAACGCCTCTCTTTCTTGAGGGATGTTAACTCCATTGTGACAAGTAGATACTTCATAGAGACAACAAAATCTGTTACTCAAAATTATTGACGACATAGGAAAACACGGTGGTTAGAGGGAGACGAACATAGTTAAAAACAAGAAAGAAAGTCGGTCAAGCTCGACTATAACATACTCTGTACCCTTACACTCGCATTTGCTCAGGAGTCAAACGGCCAGTTAACACCCCGCGCACAACGCGGTGCGCTCTCTAAGTTTCTCTCTCTCTCTCTCTCTTTCTCTCTCGCACTAACATTGCCTGTGTTGAACGGTTAGGGTATGTTGCTGTGGTTGTTGGTGGGGGGGTGGGTGGTGTTAACTGGCCGTTTTTTGCCCATAACTTGAGTATCGTTCATCCGATCTTGATCATTCCTTCAGCAAATCGATAAATAATTTTGTTTACAAGGTATCTCTAGAAGGAACGAACGATCTATCTCAAAAACTGTAGGAGATATGAATGTTTTCCCAAATTACGGGGGCGGGAGGGGGCGTGGCAAATATTGAAAATAAACTTGATCTGCCTGCAAGTATAAGAAATATATGTCCCATACATGTCAAACCTCTATCTCTTACCATCTCTGGGATCCTTCGTTCATACGGACGGACAGACAGACAGACGGACAGACGGACAGACAGACAGACGGACAGACGGACATGGCTATATCGACTCGGCTGTTGATGCTGATCAAGGATATATATACTTTATGGGGTCGGAAACGATTCCTTCTCCCTGTTACATACTTTTGCACAAACTTAATATACTCTATGTACCTTCGGTACAGAGTATAAATAATGCAAAACCTACACAAAAATGTAGGATTTCTACACGTTTCGACCGGGTTTTTCAACCCTTAACGTTTGTGTAGCTTTTCTGCACGCCGGGTTTAGATTTATCATTTCAGCACGTGGCGTGTAGCTTTTCTACACGCCGCGTTTAGCTTTATCATTTCAACATTTCTGAAAAATATCACATTAAACAAATTTATATTTTGTTTTACTTACTATGGGGGTGATTTGAACTCGGGCCCTTGGACTGAATAACACGGTTGGAACGACGTCTTAGACGGTTGAGCTACGCAGCGCCTCTAAGGAAAGGCATCTAATGTGTTACTTGTATTGAGTAAGATGTACTTGTATTGAAAACATACACCAATTTTTGCTTGCTTGTAATTCTTAAGCTCAAAATCAGTGCTCTGAGCATTTATATACGGGACTGAAGTTTGCACACGTTTCGTGTAGATTTCCAACATGTAGCATACAGCATTTGTAATTCTATACATTTGTGTAGTAATCCTACACGCCGCGTGTGGAGATCAGTTTTCTAAACGAAAAATGTAAGAATTCAGTACTGATTTAGAGCTATATTTTTCGTTTTGAATTTACACACGCTCATGTAGGATTTCAATATCCATACGCCGCGTGTAGAAAACCTACACGTTCGTGTGGTATTCAGATTGCTGCATGAAAAGTGTAGAAGTTATTTGGAAATAATCTGATTTTCTTATGTCGTGTAGATTTTGCATTTGACCACGCAGCATTTAGCTTTTCTACACGCGACGTTTAGATATTGAAATCCTACACGTTACGTGTAGCTTTTTCGCACATCACGTGTAGTTTTATGAATAATAATACGTAATAATACGTGCGTAATACGTTTCGTTTAGTTTTGACGTTTCTACACGCTCCGTGCAGCCAATTTTGTTTTCTCTCTGTAGGAAAAAAAATGTTCGTATTTGAAATATTTTTCCATTCACCTCGAAGGTTTTCATATTTTTTGATTAACCATGTCATTTGAAATTCATGGCATATAGCACATTTAGCTGGCTACTCTTTCTTAACAGCAATGTTGTAGAGGTTAAGGACTGAGACTAGAAATCAACAAGACCTGAGTTCAAATCTCGGTAAGGGCATGGAAAAAAATGTTTTTTTTTTTAACAAAATATGTACATATTCTATGGAAACGCTCAAGAAATATAAATTTACATTTCCAAATATGTGGTCATAATGGAAAAAGCCTATTACTAAGCTGAATTTGGATCTTCATCGCATCTTTTATCATAGCCGATCCCCATACCTGTTCGACCACAAGCATCCTGCTACAACTCGAGACGTTCTTTGTTTGGCAATTCATGCCACACAGGAAAAAAAAATATGATATGATCTGGGGCTCAATGTTATATATTTTCATATCAATAAAAAGCCGATATGATACAGTTGAAAGTGACAAAGTGATATTATACAATATCAAATTCAATAATAGCAAAATGATATGTTTTAAGATTATATTGATTTCTTAAAATATCAGTTTTCAAAGAATCAATTTGATATTTTTTTAGTTCAACATGATTAAAAAATATCTTTAAACGTAATATCAATTTAATCTTATAAATTTCAAAATGATCCTTTAAAATATCATTATCATAATATCAATTTAATCTATTATAAGATAAAAGAGATATTTCAATTGAATGATCTTTTTAAAGATCACAAAGATATTTTAAAATATCGTATTTATATTATCCATCGAATAATAAAACACACTGT
This sequence comes from Lordiphosa magnipectinata, assembly GCA_037044535.1. Classification (NCBI taxonomy): domain Eukaryota; kingdom Metazoa; phylum Arthropoda; class Insecta; order Diptera; family Drosophilidae; genus Lordiphosa; species Lordiphosa magnipectinata. The sequence continues at coordinate 16,302 of JBAMBO010001847.1, forward strand.
TGATTTTTATTGGTTTTTACTAAAACTTTTTCATCATTTTTTGTAGAGTATACATGATTAGGAGGACCCTTAAAATGATTTATGCTTATAAGCTTATATTTACCAGCCGTAGAGCCCACTTCATAAGACTGATAATGCTCATTAAAACATAGGACTTTGTAAATTCTTGTAATTAGATAAATGTTATTTGAAAAAGTGATGAGAACTTTAACAATTTTGTGTAACTCTATACTTGAATTTAAATGAATTGTAAGATAATAATTTGGCTTATAAGTAAGACCTTTATATGCTAATTTAACATTTGAGATATCCTGAAATTTTCTGTTATATTATTAATCTGGTATGCAAACTCTGATGATTCAATGACATATAACTCTTGTTTTGATATTAAATAAAAGTTTGATATTCAGGCTGCAGCCTGAGTCTACCTACAAGTTCTCCATCTCAACACAAAGTCCACAACAAGTGGCAAACAAAGCCCACAACTCGTGGCACAAGAAAGTCTCTTCTCGAAGTACAATACCCAGTACTATTGAGTCTGCAACCTCAACCCTGCTAGGGTGAACTTGCTTATAGACGCGCCATCGACGCAACTATATAAATCTGTACTCAGTGCACATTAGACTGCTTTTTGCTGTTTGAAAAATGTAAGATCATACGGGCGCCCCTTGATTCGTAAGTTTATCGTGAATATTAAGAAATATAAGAAGCTCCAAAATTTATGATAAATTTCGCTTTTTTGTGCAAAATTGGTAAATTTATCTTTCAAAATCGCAATAACTTGACAAATTTTAAAAATTGACGTCCCGATGCATGTTTCGCAGATTTTATTGTTAATATTTTAATGCGGCTTAAGGCGAATGGATAGTTTTTAGTTTAAACTTTGTGGCCTCGTCGCGCCCATTAAAGCTAAAATTAATTTTTTTTTGCTTGAAATTTTATTATCTATAATACAAAAGGAAAATATTAAGGAGGCGCCCTATCTAAATATCTATTTTTGCTTTAAAGAAAAGGAACACCCTAGTGCACATGCTCAGTACTACGAATTTTTCAGTTTCTACACCCATCGGAAACAGTTAGTCGACTCAACTACGACACAAACATCCCAGCGAAAAGTATAAGCAAGCTTTTTTCCATGATGGAACTTGTACAAATCCTGTAGATGCTCACCACGGACATACATCCCAGCTATACTTAGAACTTGAAGATCATTCATTCTCACATAGTCACTGGAGGGGGAGTACTATGCCAGCCCAGGCCACACTTATTATTCTAATCCACGTTAGCGTGGTTTTTCATCTCTAGCCCTAACTTATCAGCGAGTCAGTTATTGGCCTCGGACCTTGCCAACAGCATCGCGCTGTACAATCAAACAATGACAGTTTAAGTTATATTCAATAAAGTTGGTTACACCTATTAAACCAAGTAGCTAAATGGTCAAAGTTTTGGCGTCATCTATTGGTCAGTTTTGAAAATCAAGTAGTGTTGCCATCTATTGGTCAAGTTATGAGCAGCACAACAGCAGCGCTGCAACTGCAGGGTACAGAGTACATTACAGTCTGGCTTGACCGATTTTCTTACTTGTTTTTGACTGGATTTTTGTACTTACACATAAAGTGACTGCTATATGGATTCGAAAATGCTGTAAACTAGCATTATTTGCGGGATAGGAGAACTATTTAATACATTTCCTAGGTTTTAGTTATTTAGTATTTCTATACAACAATATTGCCCAGGCAGATGTGGCTATTTGCAAGAATTAATTATAATCTTTATAAGAAAAAATGACCAAGGCTTAGATCAGACTTAACTTAACCAGAGGCATTTATCAGTAAAGCCAATTGAATAATACAACAGCAGCTTATCAAAATTCGCCTCATTTTTGCAACTCGTTGATAAGAGACAGCCAGTAAATTTCAATAGAAAATTTGAATATTATAATTTCTGAGAATTAATTTCTTGAATTTCTAAATTTCTTTGTTTTGTTTAATCAGATTGAAAAAATATGTCAAATTTGAAGCAAGAAAACCAAAAAATTTAAATTTAGATGAACTAAAAATTACCCATACGTCAAGTAAGCTACATTAAAATTTTGTAACAAATATTTAGCAAATTTGAACAATGATAAAAAACGAATATTCGCATCTTGGTTGGCTGTCTTGTATCTGCACAAGCAACTTTTTATATGATTTTACAAATTTTTTAATAGTTTTATATTTAAACGAGAGCGTAAGTTAAAGTCGGCTCTAACCGACTTCGATATACCCGTTACTCATGGAAACAAATTTTTAATAGCCTTCCTGGGGTCCTGTCCACCTGAGGTGGGTCAGCCGAAAAGTATGCAACATTTTTTAACTCGGCTATTTATTATCGGCCAGATATTAATAGACATTTGGCAATTACTAAATCCAACATAAATGACTCCAAATTCATCACGATAAACAGATCAGACAACAAAACTTTTGAAAACGTATCACCTTTCCTAATAAGACAGTCGGTCAAGCCCGACTATTACATACTCTGCACCCTTAATGTCGCAGCTCGAATTTGGTCACGAGTCAGGCGGCCAGTTAACACACAACGCACAACGCAGTGCGCTCTCTAAGTCTCTCTCTCTCTTTCTCTCTCTCACTAAGATTGATGCTGAACGCAATGCTTAGGTTATGGGTGGGGTGGGTGGTGGGTGTTAACTGACCGTTTTTTGCTCATAACTTGAGTATCGTTCATCCGATCTTTATCATTCCTTCAGCAAATCGATAAATAATTTTAAGAACTAGATATCTCTAGAAAGTACGAACCATCTATCATCAAAACTGTAGGAGATATGACGTTTTTTCCAAATTGCGGGGGCGTGAGGGGGCGTGGCAAAAATTGAAAATAAACTTGATCTGCGTGCAGACAAAAGGAGTCTACATTTCAAATTTGGTTGCTCTAGCTCTTCTAGTCTCTGAGATCTAGGTGTTCATACAGACGGACGGACGGACGGACAGACGGACAGACGGACAGACGGACATGGCTATATCGAATCGGCTGTTGATACTGATCAAGAATATATATACTTTATATGGTCGGAAATGATTCCTTCTGCCTGTTACATACATTTGCACGACTTTAGTATACCCTTTTACTCTACGAGTAACGGGTATAAAAAAGAATCTGTTATTAATTTGAACCATTTGCTTAAAGCTCGAAAAGTACCCCCAATATGCGAATATAGCAAAAGCTTTCTCTTGCATTGCCAACCATTTCGAAGTGACTTAGCCAATACCACAACCAGTTGCTTCCAAAGCATTCGCCCACATTCAAAGTTTAAGCAGTTTTACTACCCACTTGTTGCGGTCTGTTGTTTGTCTGTTTTCTTTAGACAAAAATTATTGCAAAAGGCCAACAGCTCTGACTAACAAAAATCAGTTGCAAGTGAGCTTACCAACGGGCAACAGGTTAACGTTAACGCGCGGCTCCCAAACGAAAGTGAATGAAAAATCCGCTCTAAAAACGCGCGGGCTTTGTCTTAAGCAATCATCCGGACGAATTGCGAGCTGGTCTCAAAAGCGGGAGAGAGCAAATCAGCAAAAGTTCAGTTTTTCAGTTTTTGTGTATAATACTTGTGCTATGCGATGTCAATATTAAATTGAAATAAAAAAACGTGTTTATACTTAATTTGAAATTGAGAAAAAAATACACAAAAAAAAATAAAATGTGCCTGCAACGACGCTTTTGTTTGTGGCTTATTGCCATAAGTTGTTTACTTTTTGTGGTAACAACACAGACAGCTGCTCAGGGGTTAGTATGAAATGGCAACAGATGAAAATGGTTGAAAACTCCCACACGGATATATACGTACATTCGAGACAGGTGACGAATGACATGAACTGAAATGACATCATGCCACACTTAAGCTGAGAAACCAAAGACTTAAGCCACAAAAACGCGTCAAAATCCACAATAAAGAAGCTGCCGGCTGAGAAATAATTTAGATGATGATGAGGTTTTTTACTATATAATTAAGCGCACGTAATCAAAAGAAATTAGCTTTTGACAAAATGAGCAAACAAGTTGAAAGACAGCTCATAGAATGAGTAAATTAAGTTGGAAGTTGCGTTGGCGTTTTCGGACTGCCTACACGCATACAAGATTCATTCGGGTGATTAAGGATGCGCATCAAAAAAGCAGCTGAGAGTGTTTGAATTTATACTAAGAACTAGAATTCCTTATAGAAAAACCATTATGAATGAATGTAAAATGTTGATGGGCTTACATCTAAAACATTTTGTTCTCATTTTAAGTCTTTAACTCTAACGTTTTTCCGCAAATTTTGATGAGGCATTACTTAAAATATGACTTATTAATGGTTTATTATGACAAAATTGGGCGGTTTCAAATTTTTGTCGAATTTTTTCCAAATTTTTTAAGAAAAAAAAAATTTTTTTTTTATTAAAAAAAAATGTTCGGCTTTGACACTGAATATTTCCTAAACCCTTGGTTAAAAAAGCAAAGTATATATGCCCGATTTTTAGCTTTATCTTTAAACTCTAAGAAAACAAAAGGTTTTTTATATTCAATTGCCATTTAATAAAGATATGACATTTCCCGCTAGGGCAACTCTAAAAAAAAGCCAAAAAAAAGCTAGATTTGAACATTTTGTAAAAATTTTAAATATGATTATTAGAACCCTGCATGAATGCAGTCAAAGAGTCAAGAATCAAGTATATGAAGTGAGAACTTGTTTTGCTTCAAGTTAGTTAGCTCAAAATCCCTGTGACTCCAAACGGATCAAGCTCAAATAGATCAAGCTTCGAGCAGATCACCCTCCAGTTGTTCTATAGATCAAATCAAGTCAAACAAAAATTCAAATTCAATTCAAATTTTCCAACTGCTCAATTTGCTATGCTTCGGTTCTTCCTCGAATGAAGCTGCTTCATGGTGGAGCAACCGTTCAAATATATATCTTATTAGAGTGGGTATGCCCAATGGATATCCCAGTGGATATCCCAAGGAAGAGTATTTGGATCAATACCAGTCACCCAAAACACACTGAAAGCCACTTATGTTGATGGCACAGCCTTCCAGGCTTCCAGTCGACCTAGACCTGAGAAATCTGCCTCAGGGTCACTGCCTGTGGCACCTCCATTCGAACGGTCGAAACGATGCGGAACAACATCTTTGTAAATCCTTCATCTAGAGCAGGGGTGCCACAAAATACAACTCAAGCAAGAACAACCATAAGAAATAGAAAGAGAAAACCGATTTTTGTTTGTGTGAGTGTGTGTGTGGTCGTTGCTGTCTCAAGAAAACGCGCGCAAAGCGATCGCTGACAACGCATAAACAACATTGTTGTTGCGTTCGAGTTTGTCGGATACATAGGAGAGAGAGAAGAGAGACACATATGAAATTGTTGTTGCAGACCTTCACTCGAAAAGAAAGAGAGGAGAGCACGCAAATGAAATTGATTTTGCTTTTTATAATCTTATGGCCGCGTGAATCGTATGCGCGCGGGCTATTCCATTGCTCAAAGCAAAAACAAATGAGTGGCTTGCGGAATAGGCTCGGGCACCCCTGATCTAGAGAGACCTTGGCACTCTTATAATCTTATGGCCGTGTGAATAGTAGGCGCGCGGGCTATTCCATTGCTCAAAGCATAAACAAATGCGTGGCTTGCGGAATAGGCTCGGGCACCCCTGATCTAGAGAGACCTTGGCACTCTACTAGTTTGATCGCATATCAATCGACACACCAGCAGATATAGAGATCGATTGCAGGCCCACACAAAACTTCTCGGAAATTAGCAGGCGACAAACAAGATACGGTTTAAAAGGCGAAGGGGAAACTGGTCTTTATTGGTTTCCCATTTTAACGGATCAATGAGTTCAATAACTCTGGTCATACTTCTCATATATGCCTTTACTTCACAATGAATCTTGTCGTCTTCTTATTTAGACGTCGACAACTGTCAAATATTAAATCTTCACGATAATCTAAGCTCATTATAAAATTCTGCAATTTTCGCGATTTTCTTTAGACCGCACTGAGCGAAAAATGCTCTAATATTTCAATATTTACACTTTTAATTTAACATTTCAACTATTGATTCAGCGCTAAGTATGGAATTCGTAAATATAAAGTATGTATACTTTAATGTGGTCGGGCGTGGCGTACCAGTTGTATGTGAGGCTGCTGGTGCGGGAGGCTTGTGGGTTATATTCCGCCTCGGACCATCTAATAAAAAAAATTTTTTTCTTACTTTAGAAAAAAGCTTTTACACACCCGGTCCAGCTTCACCAGCTACTGGCGCCAGCTGTGAAGTAACTAGCCGTGAAAAAGCAAAAATTCTCTAACTATTGCCGTTCGGATTCGGCGTGTAACTGTAGGTCCCCCCCTTTCTCTTGTGCGAAAAACTATAATTATATAGCGCCACCACCAGTTGGACTCTCAAAACACCAAATTATATTAAATTGTATTTAAAAATGTTTACTTACTCTGCGGGGATTCGAACTCGGGGCCCTTGGTCTGAGCACCAAAATTAAAACGTCCTCTCTACCGGTTGCACCATTGCGCGCGCTTGTGGCAAAGCTTCTAAGATACTACTTGTATTGAATCGAATCAACCATATGCCTAAAAACATGAGACCACTTGTAATTCTCAAATTCGAATTCCCTGGATAGTTCATATAAATGGCGCAAAGAAAACTTGATGACTTAATATGTATCTAATTAAATCAATGTGCAAAATCAAATATGATTGTTATATTTTTATACTCTGTACCGAAGGTACATAGAGTATATTAAGTTTGTGCAAAAGTATGTAACAGCCAGAAGGAATCATTTCCAACCATATAAAGTATATATATTCTTGATCAGCATCAACAGCCGATTCGATATAGCCATGTCCGTCTGTCCGTCTGTCTGTATGAACACCTAGATCTCAGAGACTAGAAGAGCTAGAGCAACCAAATTTGAAATGTAGACTCCTATTGTCTGCACGCAGATCAAGTTTATTTTCAATTTTTGCCACGCCTCCTCGCGCCCCCTCAATTTGGAAAAAACGTCATATCTCCTACAGTTTTGATGATAGATGGTTCGTACTTTCAAGAGATATATAGTACTCAAAATTATTTATCGATTTGCGGAAGGAATGATAAAGATCGGATGAACGATACTCAAGTTATGAGCAAAAAACGGTCAGTTAACACCCACCACCCACCCCACCCATAACCTAAGCATTGCGTTCAGCAGCAATGTTAGTGAGAGAGAGAGAGAGAGAGAGAGAGAGAGAGAGAGAGAGCTTAGAGAGCGCACTGCGTTGTGCGTTGTGTGTTAACTGGCCGTTTGACTCGTGACCAAATTCGAGCTGCGACATTAAGGGTGCAGAGTATGTAATAGTCGGGCTTGACCGACTTTCTTTCTTGTTTTTATTAGGAAAGGTGATACGTTTTCAAAAGTTTTGTTGTCTGATCTGTTTATCGTGATGAATTTGGAGTCATTTATGTTGGATTAAGTAATTGACAAATGTCTATTAATATCTGGCGGATAATAAATAGCCGAGTTAAGAAATGTTACATACTTTTCGGCTGACCCACCTCAGGCATACAGGAAGGCTATTAAACATTTGTTTCCATGAGTAACGGGTATATCGAAGTCGGTTAGAGCCGACTTTAACTTACGCTCTCGTTTATTATGCAATGTGTTTCCCTGAGTGCGTTTGAATTCATTTCCCATTACCCATCTATAATTGACATTTATTCAATCTTCATATTATTGTAAGCTGCTTATATGCAAAATTTGAAAATTAGGACCATTTAAATAAAAGTTTAAAATAGTTATACTGCTATTCGGGGAGAAGACGAATGCATCATCAAATCAGGAATCATTAAAACCGGTACATGTTGTATACGAATTAGCCCCACTTCAATATTGCATGTTCGCAGAATTAAGGTTACGCTTAACTGCATTCTTAACTACTTTTCATACGGCAATCCACATTCTTAACTACTTTTTATAATGAAATCCACATTCTTAGCTACTTTTCATACGGCAATCCACATTCTAATATACTTTCATACAGAAATCCACATTATTAACTACTTTTCATACTGAAATCCACATTCTAATCTACTTTCATACGGCAATCCACATTCTAAACTACTTCATATACAAAAATCCACATTTTTAACTACTTTTCATACGGCAATCCACATTCTAAACTACTTTTCATACAGAAATCCACACTATTAACTACTTTATAAACAAAAATTCACATTCTAACCTACTTTTCATACGGCAATCCACATTCTTAACTACTTTTCATACAGAAATCCGCATTATTAACTACTTTATAAACAAAAATCCACATTCTAAACTACTTTTCAAAGGGAAATCCAGAATCTAAACTAATTTTCATACGGAAATCCAGATTTTTCACTTTTATGGAATCTATGTAAATAGGCTGTGGGCCGCTTTGAGCAGCTGACTCCACATTGTTGCCACTCAATGTGCCATAGTCAAATTTAAAACGGGAAGGCTAAGCTAACTTCGCCTGTGCTATGAACCCTCTAAGCTATTTGAGTTGAACATTATTGATCTAGTTGCTTTGTTAAGCCGATCTGAGCTCAATCATTTCAATCATTTCAATCAGATCATGTAGCTCATGGCTCATGTCTTGAGCTATAATTTAATGACTCAATTAATCTTTGAGCTATGAGTAAAAGTTCATAGATAGTTTAAATCAGAAACAAAGTCAAGGGGAACTTTGATTCAATTCATGATCAATATCCACTGAGTAGTTAGGTTGATTTTCAGTAATGGAAGGAGCGACAAATGCAACGAAGCTAGTGGAATAATCGGAAGTTTGTGAATGCAGCTTTAGGTTAACCGAATAACCCTCTGAGGCGAAACTTGTATCTCCTAGGCCAGAGATAGAGGCGAAAGCTTTGGTTCTCCGAAGTTGTAACTGATGAGCTAAACGAGATGTGATGATGTGCACCTGCGATCCAGAGTCCAGCAGGACGCGGCAGGGAACCAAAGTACCAGAGCGATTCCTTACGTTAATAACAGCAGTTGCCAGGAGCACAACGTCAGGACTGAGTTTCTGGGCGACAAATGATGATGATGCTTTGGCAACTTGTGCATTGAGTGGAGCAGATTGGGCGATTTGTGATTGGGAGACCCCGGCCTGAGAGTCAAAATGAAGCAAGGTGTGATGCTTGACACCACACAATCGGCACGATCCAGAGCTACATGCTTTCATTTGATATCCCTTTTTGAGGCAGTTGATGCAAAGGGACAACATTTTGGCTTCTCGGAGGCGCAACTGGGGTGATAAGTTAACGAATCGAGAACAATTGTATATGAAATGACCCGAAGTGTCACAGAAAACGCAGCCATTTGCTTTAGAGTTAGTAGCGACAAGGGATTTTCTACAATTGTTAGATGCTTTGCTACTCTTTCCCACCTGAGGGCTAGGCGCATAATTTTTTCCACTTTGAAACTGAAAATTTTCTATATTATTGGTTATAAGTGCAAAGAGTATGGGGCCAATCTTTAGCTTTATTTATTTTCTCTAAGCAACTGTAAGGCTTTTCAAATTCAGTGGCCATTTACTAAAGTTATGACATTTTTCGCTAGGGCAACTTTAAAAAGCAAAAAAAGAAGCTAAATATTACAAATTTTTAAAAAAAAATTAATGCCTTTGTATGAAGTTTGTAAATTTGTTTGAATTTCTTGAAAATTTTAAGGTTAGGAAGAAATTTTTTTAAAGTTTCATAAAAAAACTTTGACTCTTTCTTATTTCTTAATTTCTTAAGTCCTTGGTTAAAAAAGCACAAAATGTTTGACCGATTTTTGGCATTACCTTTTAGCTCTAAAAAACTATAAGGCTCTTCAAATTCAGTGACCATTTACTAAAGTTATGACCATTCCCGCTAGGGCAACTCTAAAAAAAAGCAAAAAAAAAAGCTAAAAAAAATTTTTTTTTATGATTCTTGTTTGGCCGGCTCAAGGTCAGGTGTCTTTTTGTATGCAATTATTTTTAAAAAATATTTCCTATATATTTCGAACCCCTTTGGGAATTTTTTTTTTAGTTCTTAATTTTCACTGTTTCCAGCACCAAATCTATCATAAAAACCCAAAATTTCGGACGCTTTCCAAAACTTAAAAAAAAAGCCAAGTTTCATTCTTAAATAGAGAACTTTACAGCCTTGTGCTTAATTCCACTTCCGCAAAAGTTTTGTGATTTTAAGACAAAGTCTGATCCTACATCCGGTTTGAAATCACAAAAATTTTTGTGGAAGTGGAATTAAGAACAAGGCTGTTAAACTTGGTTCAAGTATTTTCTACAACACTTGAGCTACATTTTGGTATAAAATCCAAATTTTTGTTGTGACTAATATCAATTAAAAGTAATTTAAAAAAAAAATGTGCCTTTTGAGACACCCTATCGCTGGGGTGACACATATTCCCCAGTTTATACTAAGTAATTCATTTCCGATGGCCTCACCTTGGCATGCCACTCAATTGGTTGTTGACCAGTTGTCGCAAATATTCTGTTGACTTGATGTAGGTGTTTTTTACTTCAACTTTCAAGTTCAATTTTGTATCCATATTTGGCTTACTTTACTCAAGGCTTTTACCTTAGCATATTGTGATGCATTTTCTCTACTAAATTGCAATCATCTCGTTTATCCATTCATTTAACACCAATCAGGTGGAACATCTTGCTGCCGCTATAAGAAAATAAAAAAAGCGAAATTGCTTAAGCGGGGAACCTGTTTTCGTATTTTAGGCTAACAATCGTGACATAAACAACAACAACAACTACAAAAGCAGCACTAAAAATGTGGGAACAGGTTAGTCACTGGCCACAAAACAGCGACAGCAATTGGAATTAGAACAAACTGAAACTGTGAATTACGCCCCGACAGACATAAGAAAGACCCGGCACAGTTACAAGGCAGTCCATAAATTTTTGCAATCTAACCAACAACTAAATGAATAGCCCAAGTCTTACCTACACGCAACAACAAAAACAGCGAAGGCAACAACAAGTAAAACAACGACGAAAATAAAACAAGCATTGAGCTAAGCTCCAAAATTGAAAATAAATGGGATGGGGGATTTGTTAGAAATATTTGAAACGAATTTGGTATGCTCTTTGGACATAGTTTTCGGCAATTAGGAAGAAAGAATAGAAAAAGTTAGTATGTATTTGGTTTCGAATTGAAAAGATCGAAATTGGTTTAATTTCTAAAGTCTAAGAAACAATTCAAAAACTATTTTGAATGGAGATAAATGAAAACTTTAAGTTTAAAGCCGATTAACCTAATCGGTTTTTGCCAACAGATATACATAAAGATTTTGTTTCTGAACGATTTGATTAAAATCGAAATGGCAACAGGCCTTAATAAGCATTGAATTTTTAAGCAGTATTTCTCGGTAGCAAACTTATGTCGAAGCGCTGTCTTCGTCTAACTCTCTGACATTTTGAGAGGTATGACCTTGGCAAACAACCGGCTCGTATGCATGTGAGCTGCCGAATGTGATGAGTTAGTTATGCTTTAAATTTTTATAATTTTTAAATTTATGTAGTTTCGATGAGCAGCTAAGTATTTTTTGGTCGAAATGATGCGGCTTGAAACAAACATAAAAATTTTGAAAAAAAAACACATAATTTTGATGACACATTCTGCTGGGTGAGAATTTTTAAGCGAATGTGTTGCTAAGCGAAAAAAAATACTGCCAAGTAAATAAAATTGCTATGTTGAAAGTTCAAATAAACGACATTATTTTGAGCCCTCTAAAAGGACCAATTTTGCAAAAAAAAAAAAAAAATGATATTTAAAAACTTTCTGGGTCTTAAAACTATCATTTACTGTGTCGAAGCTATATCGTATTTTTATCCACCGTTTAGTTATTTTATCTAAAAATCTGTTTAACAAAAAGTTTTACTTGCCTCTGAAGCCAGAAAACAAGAGTTCGAAGTAAATTAGTTCTAAAACCAAGTTCTGAGAAGCCTCATTACCCTGTACCCATTGAAAATGGGTTAAAGGGGATCATGAAGTTGTGCAAATGTAAGTAACAGGGAGAAGGAAACATTTCTGACCCTATAATGTATATATATTCTTGATCAGCATCAACAGCTGAGTCGCTGCCAAAAGCTTTTGCATGTATGTAGGTGTATACCGTACTCAGATCAAATTTGTTTCATATTTGGAAGTGGGCGTACATATAACATTTAACATATAACATACAAAGCATTCAGCTCATAAGCCACAGAAAACTTTTCCCCAGGGAACTTCGTAACAGATAAATATACTAGTCCAACCAAAGTGCCAGTACTAGCGAGTGAGTCCACCCGGGGGCGCCAAAAAATGTCCAACCAAAGTGCCAGAAGTGGTGCTGGATGACGAAATGTGAATCCTTCACAGTTCACTCGACAACTTGTTCGATGATTGTTATTTTTAATTTAAGTAGACTTTACTGCACCAGGCAAATAACTCCGCACACAACAAGTTCAATTTCGCAAATGATTTAATTTCACAAATAAAGGGGACTTAGCCCTACTGAGCGCACGCATTGGCTCGTGAGAGTGAACAAAGATAATTAGATAAATGAGTGCGAGAGCGCGTAAATAAATGCTGAGATTCATTTCAGTGCATTTAAGAAAACTTCATAATCTTATTCTAACTTAAGCTTAATTTAATGACAATACTAGCTTAGCAACCACCTCAACTTCTATACCAGATGTGCACAGAGCCAGCTTACGGCAGCGTAGACACCAATGAAAGCGAGAAGGCCAAGCCAACTTCGTCTGTGGCGAAGTTTTTATACCCTTGTAAATGCAGTTTTTAAAATGTCAGAGTTTAAGAACGCTTACATTAAAATCACAAACCATAGCATATCTTCAGGCTGTACTCACTCACAAGAGAAAATCTAAGCTGGTTTTCACAAAAGTTGAATTCTCAAGCCTTTATACGGCTCATTGAGTTTACAAATAGCGCTAATTATCAGTGGTGGAAGTGTAGAAGCGACAAGTCTGCTGATGAGTGAATTGTGGTCCATTCCGAAACAGCCGGTTGTCCAGACATACCATTGCTATCCCAATAATGTTGTGTGTTGGCTCTGTTGAAGTGTGTTGATTGCATAGAATTACATTCAACCATTATTAACCTTGCGCCAAGTTTGAAAAGCAAAAAACTTTGACAAAAATCAAAAATTTTTGTAAGTTAAACACATTTTTCGACAGATAACAAAACAAATCAAATTAACAATCGCCGAGTTTAAGAAAAAAAAAAAAATAAAACAAAACAGTTTTTCTCACTAAGACTCATTTTTCGATCGATCGGTCATATGGCAGACTTAAGATATATAGATATAAGATATAAGATATAAGAGATATAGATATAAGATATAAGATATAAGAGATATAGATATAAGATATATATATTTGAACCTTTGGACACTTCTGAGGCAGGTAAATGGAACCGTGACTAGCAAGCCAATCAAGATTGGTGCAAACAAACTGGCATTGCATTTCCAAAGCCTGCTGTATATAGAAGCACCTCCCATGCAACATCTTTTTGCCTTTCCATTTACCAGTGTTCCGGAGCTAGATATGGAAATTGACATCACGGAAGTAAAAGCAGCAATATCACGAAGTAAGCGAAATAAGGCACCCGGGGAGGATAGAGTCCCAGCAGAGTTCCTGAAAAATGCTACACCATACTTTGTACAGCTTCTTACTGACGAATATAATACAATTTTTTATACGGGAAATGCACCAGAAAACTTCAGACGAAATGTTATATACCCGATCTTTAAAAAAGGAGAGGCAAGCGAACCAGCGAACTACAGAGGTATTTCCTTTTTAAACGAAACCATGAAGACCTTTGCTTCAATACTGCTGAATCGTCTTTCGAACTGGGTCAAAAAGCACGATATCTTAAGCGAATATACCAATCTGGATTCAAAGAAGGCTACTCCACTGTTGACAGCATCTTTACCTTCACCGCCGTTGCAAAACAGTACTTTTAAAAGCTGCATTCGACACCATTGACAGACAAAGCCTCTACCTATAAACTATCTATAAACTCAGCAACATTGGAGTATCTACTAAGGTGATTCAAATGATCCAAAGCTTGTACATCTGCAACAAGACCACAGTTTGGGACGGCCACAACCTATCCAGATGGTTTGAGACGAACCTTGGAGTGAAACAAGGTTGCCTACTGAGCCCGTTACTTTTCGCACTGTACGTCGACGACATATCCTCCATTCTGCCAGGGGGTGTTCAACTGGGATCGGAACGAATCAAAGTTCTAATGTATGCCGATGACATGGTGCTTCTGGCCGATGCCGCCCGGGAGTTGCAGCAAATGATAGACGCATTGCACTCATACTGCCAAACGTGGAGCCTTCAAATTAACTGCGAAAAATCTAAGATAATGGTAGTACGTGATACAAGGGGTCGAAAAGCAAGGACAGATGCTTGGTCTATAAACGGAGTGAATTTGGATTTTGTCACCGAGTACCGAGTGAGTCCCTCTTACACCAAACATGTCATTTCGCAAGCATTTAATCAAAAAACTAAGCAACTCGAAAATTGCGATCAATACCACGTGGAACAAATTGCTTAGAAAAAGAAACGTCAGTCACAGCACTAAGTACAACTTGTTCTTAGCCACAGCCAGAGCAATTATGTGCTATGCTGCCCAAGTATGGGGCTTTGGTCAATACGAAGAAGTGGAACGACTCCTCCGTTTTTATATAAAGAGGATGTTCCACTTGCCTCTATGCTCGCCTAAGTATGCTATATACTTGGAAACGGGTCTCCCAACTAAAGTATATGCCACATATCTCTAACCCCAGTCATTGCACTCTCTGCAACACCGGAGAGAGAGAAGACACCGCCCACTTCTTTTCTCGCTGTCCAATTCCGAAGGAACTCAGGTTCCTATACTGGGAAAAAGATACTCTGACCGACCAGGAAATGCACAAGCTCTTAAACGGAAGTAATTGGCGTTCGCTCACTTCCTACCTTAGATAGTGCCTGCAGTATCGACGCGATTTTTTAATGGACTATGGAGACATGTAACCAGACATCGGAATCGGGGAATCGGAGTTTAGGAAAATGTCACCTACATTTGACTAACGGCAACATGCCACAGCCAAAATTTTTTATAATCATTATCATATAATCAATGAAAATAAATTTCAACTACTACTACTACTATATTTGAAAGCATATAGAATTGGTAATCAGTGAGTTTAAGGACGCTAACATTAAAAACAAAAAAAAAATTCTTAATTAAGAACCATTTTCGACCGATTGGTCCTATGGCAACCATAAGATATAGTCACCCGATATCGATCAACTTTTTCAAATAAGTTTGAAAGCGATTTAATATTAAGAATCACCGATCTTAAGAACGAAATACTTGAAAACAAAATAGTTTTTCTCAGTAAGACCCATTTTCCGACCAATCGGTCCTATGGCAGCTGTAAGATATAGTCATCCGATTTTGAACAAAGTTTGCAAATCTGTTTGAAAACATATAATATTAATAATGAACGAGTTTGAGGACGCTAACATTGAAAACAAAAAAGTTTTTCTTAGTAAAACCGATTTTCCGATCGATGTTTCCTATGACAGCCATAAGATATAGTTATTCGATCTTGACCATTTTTTTTGCAAATCTGTTTAAAAGCATATAATATTAATAATGGACGAGTTTGAGGACGCTAACATTGAAAACAAAAAAAGTTTTTCTTACTAAGACCCATTTTTTGACCGATGGTTCCTATGACAGCTATAAGATATAGTCAGCCGATCTTTACCAAAATTTGCAAATCTGTTTGAAAGCATATAATATTAATAATGGACGAGTTTGAGGACGCTTACATTAAAAACAAAAAAGTTTTTCTCAGTAAGACCCATTTATTGACCGTTGGTTCCTATGGTAGCTATAAGATATAGTCATCCGATTCGGTTGGTTCCGACATTTTAGCAGCGTGCAGTAAAAAGAAGACTTTGTGCAAAATTTAAGCTTGATAGTTTTAAAACAGAGAGACCAGTTTGTTTTCGAATTTTCATGAGAGGCCCACAGAGCCAGCTTACGGCAGCGCAGAAACCAATACAAATAAAGAAAATATTTCTCAAGCCACTACAACAGGCATGCCCAAAAGCAGCAAACGACAGAGCACTCACCAATACTCACAAAGATAAGCACCAATACCAATAATGAAATTGTTGTTGGTCAGTTTGCTTGCGCTCGCAAACACCAATCAAAGAAGAGAACAAAACCGGTTTTTGTTCTACGCGTCGCACACACACGAAATCGTTAGCATTTGTGTCGTTTCGTATGCCTCGCGCTCTGCATGTATACGATCATTGATTTCCTATGTTCCGTGCAATTACAAAGAGCATACGGCTGGGCATCGCTGCACTACAACCTTAAGAGAGAAAGAAAAAATGAGAACACAACTGAGGCTGTTTTTGCACTACGCTTAGACATAAGCTAGGCGTGATTGCTATAAGCGCGGTTATCCTTATGCGGAAAACAACAATGAATGCGCGGCCTTCGTATAGGGTGACAGCACTGAACAAATTTAACGCTAAGACATGAAGTTTTCTGAGTAGGCGAGACCAACAAGAGTGATTCTATAAATTTTTTACAACAAATCAAGTAGAATTCCTTTGATTTTCAAGACTGCTATATGAAAACTTCATGAAGTTTCCTTCATCCCGTCTTACATAAACAATCTTATAAGTTAGGGTCTACGCAATCTAAATTAAGTTTCCATTTGTTAGGTGACAGAATGTTTAGAAAAATATATATATCAAATTAAATAAACTGGTCTGAAAGCACATAATAACCGCTGCAAGCAGTCGTTTCTGGCATTTTTGACTGTTATCGATAGAAATCAGTCGGATTGCTAGCTTAAAACAGCAAGCCAATGCTGTCTGTTAATACCCAGCAAGCATTTTATGAAATTTCTAATCACACTCGAGTCTTTTTTGAGGACTCAATAGTCTGATTACAATAGTCATAAATGCGCTCGATTTCTGTCTCTGTTTCTCTGTTTCTTTTGTCGGGAGAAAATGGTACCCTAGCCACGACTCTTCATGAAGAGTCGATTTTAACCCGTTTTTCTGATCAGTTTCGAATCATTTCCGAGTCATTTGCGTGTCTTTTTCGAGTCGTTTTTCAATGAATCATATTTTGAGCAAATGCATGAGTCATTTTCGAGTCTTCCTTAAATTCATAATCATCAAATGGGCACAAAAAAAACTCACCAAGGTGAGGAATCACCTAATGATCTTCCAAATGCTAGGTGGGTATTTGCATCATAACTTTTTCTCTGTTTTCAGTTAAAGAAGCGTTGAGAAAATTGACACAAAAGTCATCTTCTGATTCCAAATTTAATTTGTTTTATCTCTTCCCAATTTATTATATTCCCCATTTCATTACCCTAAATTTTGAGTTTTCAGTTATTCTTAAACCAATTTTGATGAATTCGTGTATTTTAAAGTGGAAAACAGTTTATTATCCAATGATGCAAATGAAATTATAGTCCTGAATTAACAATTTAAACTCTTTCTCTGTGTGAATCCGTAAAGAATTGAAATGATTATATCAACTTAATATTAAAGTTACGTAATTAATATGAATCGTCAGAGTTTTGCTTTGTCCCAATTCCCTTTTAAGGCACTTCACTTTCGGTTGACTAACTTTATATGGACAATATTTATGTGTGTTACCCATTTTAACAACAAACAGGTTAAGCTAAAAACCTGTGAGGCCAAAATTTATGCACCATTTCACTTACCTAACAAAACAATGCAACTGCTTGGTACATGCATCATTTATATTCCAATGTCTTTGACTACAAAGTGCTGCTGATGATGATGGGAAGTTTGCTTTCATTTGCAGCTGCAATTGTTCAACATAAAGCTACAAATTCACAAAATAATAGAGACGAAAAGATAAACCACAAGCCACATTTCCGCGGTACGAACAATGTTGACCCGAACGACGCAAAGTACATTACCCTCGCAATTGAAATAGAGATTCAGCTTTGTTTTGTTTTGTTGTTTTCTTGTTTCAGTCTCTATTCCATAATCGCTCCAAACACACTCCGTCCCAACTCGCAATACCATGTGGCGGTAAGCCTACACAAGTCACCGGAACCAGCTCGACTGAAAGTGGGCATACTGAGCAGCACCTACACGGATTTCAAGACCGTGGAGCTAAGACCTTTCTCTACACAGTTGTTACACTTTGAGGTAAGTGCGTATATATTTAAGAAAGACAAATTTTACTATTAGTGTTAATTTTTCAAAAACAGATTCCTGCTCTAAAACCTGATCGTTATCGCTTGACAGCCGAGGGTCTGGGAGGAGGCGGTGTGGTGTTCACCAATGAGACACAGTTGCATTTTGAAGCCAAACAACACACGGTGCTGATACAAACAGATAAAAGCATTTACAAGCCAGGTGATTTGGTGCAATATCGTGTGCTTGTACTTGATGCCAATCTCAAGCCAGCACGTGGCTATGGACGTGTACATCTGGAGATCAAGGACTCGGGCCATAATATTATCAAAAGCTATAAGGATATACGCCTGACCAATGCCATCTATTCGAATGAGCTACGCTTAGCGGATTATCCACGCTTTGGCAGTTGGTCCATTGTGGTAGAAGTGGCGGAGCAACAGCATGTACAAAATTTTGAGATTCTCGAACATATTTTGCCCAAATTTGTGGTGGATATAGACACACCCAGGCAGGCCATTTACAAGGATGGCAAAATAGCAGCCACAGTTAAGGCGCAGTGAGTGAAGGAAGGGAGTTGGGTTTTTGGTATAAAATATTTTAATTTTCTTTTCTTTTTAAAGCTATGCATTTGGTCAGCCCATTAAGGGTGAAGCCACTTTGTCCATTTATCCCACCTTCTTTGGTTCATTGCAACCCTTTGTGAATGATCTCATTACACGCAAAGTGGTACCCATTGATGGACGAGCGTATTTCGAGTTTGATATACAGCAGGATTTACATTTAAAGCAGGACTATGAACGGCAGTATCTGTTGGATGCGTTGGTGGAGGAGAGAAGCACTGGTTCGGTGCAAAATTATTCGACTGTATTGACGGTTTACCTGAATCATTATCGCGTGGAGACTGTCAAATTACCCATGTATTATCTACCCGGGGTGCCTTTTGAAGCCACTGTAAGTATTTTCTTAGAAATAAAGAAAGAGTGGGTGTGGAAGCGAAACTTGATATTCAGTACTTGATACTTAGTACTCGATACTCAGTAGTCGATAATCAGTACTTGATACACATTACTCGATATTCAGTTATCTATACTCAGAACTCGATACTCAGTAATCAATTCTCGGTACGTGATACCAAAGATTTATAGAACATTATAGATGACGCATGTGAAAAAAAAAAATGTTTGTTCGTGGGAGCTGATATTAGATCCCAATTTTTGCATACAGCTCCTTTAATGATGATCCATATATTGCACTTTAGCTACTCTGTCTTTAGAATAGGCGGTGGCTCAGTGGGTGGGTGGGTTTTATTTGCGTGTTCGAGTCCCGGTTGAGGCTAGTTGTACTCTTTGTTTTTTCATTGATTAAAATTTTTGTTTGTTTCACGCCAGATTTGGCCAAAAACTAAATCGTCATCAGGAAAGCGGAAAAATTTTATATGTGGAAATTTTCTCTTGATTTTCTGGCATTTCTGCACGCAGCATTTCGCTCCGCTCTTTCTTCCCGTCATTTCAGCTCAACGGCTCAGCGTAAATTAAAAAATGCGGTCTAATACCCGAGCATTTTCTCTACCTCTAAACCAGACCCGGCCAGCCATAGCTGCTACCACGAGCCGAAGTCAGTCGTGTTTTTACGCAAACGCGAGCCGAACTCATGATGGTGTGAATCCGTGAACATTGATTGTAGTCTGGAGAGAGCTCTCTTGCTCACCAACACAAGCACACTTTTTTGTCTTCTCCATTTGGCCGGCACTGCTCCAAACCAGGCATGCCCAAAAGCAGCAAACGACAGAGCACTCACCAATACTCACAAAGATAAGCACCAATACCAATAATGAAATTGTTGTTGGTCAGTTTGCTTGCGCTCGCAAACACCAATCAAAGAAGAGAACAAACCCGGTTTTTGTTCTACGCGTCGCATACTCACGAAATCGTTAGCATGTGTGTCATTTCGTATGCCTCGCGCCCTGCATGTCGCCAATGCAACATCAGAAGTTGCAAAAACAATAGCCGAAATGAAATTGATGCAAAGGCTCTTATTTAACACAAACGAAAAAAGAAAGGGTCTGCGCGCGCACCTGCATTCGAACACACGACCTTAGGTCCATGAGATGAGAGTCTACCCCTCAAAGCCACCGAAGCCTCCGGCGTTTTAGTTGTAAAAATGTGAAAATAGTGTGTAAAAATTTTTCTTGATGCTGAGGAATGTTTAAATCGAAACTACGTTGACCTTGGCAGCTGTGAAAGGCTTGTTTTATTTTTAGATTTCTTCGTCTGTGCCCCGCGCGCCCCTGCCAACAAGCTTCAAAACGAAAAATAAAAAAGTTTGTATGAGGTGCGGTATCTACTATATGTAGTGTCTTTGGTGATACTCAGTTATTTATACTCAGTACTCCATACTCAGTACTTCCCTCTAGTACGGCTGGGGTCAGTCACTCTATTGTCGTCAACCCAGCGTTGCTCTTTGTACGGTGATGCGTCGTGCCGCCTGTCAAATTGTAACATGGGCCGAACGCGTGTCGAACGAGTGTCGCTAAAGGCGCCCCATGCATGTCATTGGGTCGAACGATCGTCGCTTATGTTGCTTCTCTGCATGGCATTGCGTCGACCTAGCGTGCCTGGAGAGCCGTTAACGTATTGAGCTGACATCGCCTTGAAAAATACGTCAGTCGAGCGTCAACGACAGTCACAAAATCGTCGACGGAACGTTGATACAGCATGGGTCGGCCGTACTAGAGGGTTGTTACTCAATTTTTTATACTCAGTACTCGTTACTCAGTACTCAGAACTCAATACACAGTACTCGTTACTCAGTACACGACATTCTGTACCCGATTCTCAATTTTGTACCCCATAAACTATATATAAGGTTGTCAAAAAAGTCTTGCGGTATTTTTATTGCATTTTCAATTGTTCATAAAATTGGTTATAATAATGCGATTTAAGTCAAATATGCGCCGTTTTGTTCGATGACGAGTTCCCAACGAGATGCCAACTTCATAATGCCCCTCTTATAGAAGCTCGCTTCCCTATTGGCAAAAAACTCGGAGAGCCAATTTTCACAGGACTCTCTTGTGGCCAACTTCCGACTACCAAGCTCGTTCGCCATGGACAGAAATAGGTGGTAATCACTTGGTGCGAGATCCGGACTATACGGTGGATGCAAAAGAACCTCCCATCCGAGCTCCCGGAGCTTCTGGCGCGTCACCAAAGATGTGTGTGGCCTGGCGTTGTCCTGATGGAAGACAATTCGGCCTCTGTTGATCAAAGATGGCCTCTTCTGCATGAGTGCTGCATTCAAGCGGTCCAGTTGTTGGCCGAATTGAGCGGTTGGCCATAGGGGAGCAGCTCATAGTGGATGATTCCCTGCCAATCCCACCAAACACACAGAAGAACCTTCCTGGCCGTCAATCCAGGCTTGGCCACCGTCTGGGCAGCTTCACCGCTTTTCGACCACTACCGTTTGCGCTTCACGTTGTCGTAAGTGACCCACTTTTCATCGCCAGTCACCATCCGCTTCAAAAACGGGTCGATTTTGTTGCGATTCAGAAGCGATTCGCATGCATCCATACGGGCAAAAATGTTTCTTTGCGTCAAGTCGTGTGGCACCCATACATCGAGCTTCTTTTTGAATCCAAGCTTCTTCAAATGGTTTATAACGGTTTGATGACTCATGCCCAGCTCTTGGCCGATGCTACGGCTGCTACTATGCCGGTCTCTTTCGATCAATTCAGCGATTTTATCGCAATTTTCGACGACAGGCCTTCCGGACCGTGCCGCATCTTCGATCACCTCTGCACCAGAACGAAAACGTTGAAACCATCGTTGTGCGGTGGAAATGGAAACTGTATCGGGTCCATAAACTGCACAAATTTTATTGGCAGCATGAGATGCATTTTTGCCTTTATCGTAGTGTACTGTAAAATATGCCGTATTTTCTCTTTATTTTGCTCCATGTTTGCGACGCTATAGCTCACGAACGACTAAAAACAAACAACAATAAATCAAACACGTGTTAGCGAGTGAAAAGAGCTTTCCAAAAAGCTCTAGCGTGAACCGATGCGACGAATACAACGAATACATGCGGAAATACCGCAAGACTTTTTTGTATATATTCCTGATCAGGGCAAAGAGCTGAGTCGATTGAGCTTTGTCCGTCCGTCTGTCTGTCCGTCTGTTTCTATGCAAACTAGTCTCTCAGTGTTAAAGCTATCGAGCTGAAATTTTGTACAGAGTCTTCTTTTTACTGCACGCTGTCAAAATGTTGGAACCGACCGGATCGGATGACTATACATATTTTATAGCTGCCATAGGAAGCATCAGTAAAAAAATGGGTCTTAGTGAGAAAAACTTTTTTGTTTTCAATGTTAGCGTCCTTAAACTCGTCCATTATTCATATTATATGCTTTCAAACTGATTTGCTAACTTTGGTCAAGATCGGATGACTATATCTTATAGCTGTCATAGGAACCATCGGTCGGAAAATGGGTCTTAGTAAGAAAAACTTTTTTGTTTTCAATGTTAGCGTCATAAAACTCGTCCATTATTAATATTATATGCCTTCAAACAGATTTGCAAACGTTGGTCAAAATCGGATGACTATATCTTATTGCTGCCATAGGACCGATCGGTCGAAAATGGTTCTTAGTTAGAAACTTTTTTTGTTTTAAATGTTAGCGTCCTTAAACTCACTGATTACTAATTCTATATGCTTTCAAATATATTCGCAAAATTTGGTCGAAATCGGATGACTATATCTTAAGGCTGCCATAGGACCGATCGGTTGGAAAAATGAGTCTTAGTGAGAAAAAATTTTTTGTTTTAAATTTTGTCTTTCTTAAACTCGGCGATTGTTAATTTGATATGTTTTCAATAATATTCGCAAAATTTGGTCGTAATCAGATGTTTATCTGTCGGAGAATGGGTTTTAGTTAAACAATTTTTTGATTTTTATGTAAGCGTTCTTAAAATCTGAAATGTCAGAACAGCATTTGCAAGGGTATAAAAACTTCTGCACAGACGAAGTTAGCTTGGCCTTCTCGTTTTTTTTTTATTTTTTAGGAGCAACTTTTTTGCTCGATTTACAAAAACAAATTTCTAAATTTTAAAAATAGTTTTCTTAACTTCAAGGTTTCCTGCTCTTTGGTTAAGAAAAATTTGCATTATGTTTAAGAAATGCTTTCCATAATATGTATTTAGAATTTTCTCAAATTAAGGGTGAATCGCCTTGTTACTGATTTTGAAGACAAATTTTTAAATTTCAGTTTGAATTTTAGTCTTTTTTTATGACTGTTGTACTTGATACTCAGTACTTAATACTCCACTATCGCTACTCAGTTATCGATATTCAATGCTCGATACTCAGTACTCGTTAGTCACCCAATCAAAAGTCCGTAAAAGAGCTTCGCTCTTAAAATTGTAAACTTGCTTATAATTTTGTTTTCCTAACAGGCACGCATAGCCCGCAATGATGGCCAACCTCTTAAGGATTTCCCACCCGAAGCTACCGCCTATTTAACCAATGTCTACGGCAGCAGTGAAATGTATAATCGCTCAACCTATAATCTAGATTCTCGCGGTGAGTTTAAAATGAAATTTACCGTACCCCTGGAAGATCGCGATGAGTATCATTCCATCATTGTCAACTATATGGGTGTCATCAGTGAGGTGGGTAGAGTGCCTCGGAAGCATTTGCATAGCAAAAATTATATCACCGCCAAAGTGCTCAACGATAAGTAAGTAAACTTTAAAAATCCAAGTACAATTCTTCAACTTTATTTTCAAAATTAATCCACAGACCCTTGGTTAATCAGGAAATATCTGTGGCCGTGCGTTCCAATGAGCCCATGAAATATTTTATGTATCAGTTGGTGGGACGTGGCGATATTATACTCTCCCGTGCTGTGGATGTAAGTGGGCAGGGTTTTTTTAAATGTAAAGTATATTGTGATAAATATTTATTTTTACTTTTTAGGTGCCCGACGCTAACTATCACACCATCAAATTTCTGGCCTCTTTTGCCATGATGCCGCGTGCCAAATTACTGGTCTATATGGTGGTCAATGGAGAGTTTGTCTATGATGAACAAATCATTCAATTCGAGGAGAATCTTTTAAATGCTGTAAGTTATTCCTGATAACTTGGAGAATTGGCAATTTATTAGTTAATTTTTTAAACAGGTGCAAATAGAAGCTCCCTTTAGAGCGCCCCCTGGTCAGGATATTGATATTGGCATCAGCACTAAGCCTTACTCGTATGTGGGTCTCATGATAGTGGATCAAAATGCGGCTGCCTTGCGTAAAGGTAAGATAACTTTAAGCAAACATACAATAGAATCAAGGATTATTTATCTTTATATAGTACATATATATATGAAAAAGTTAAAATATCTGCATCTTCAAAGAACTTATTAAATCGACGATTTAAAGAAAGGGGTATGAGAGTAGAGCTATAAGACCTTACAACTTTACACCCAACATACAAATTCCATTGGGGGTGCCACAGATACTTCTTGCAATCCAATTCCAACCGAATTTCAATTCTTAGGTGCCACAGAAAATTCTTTTGGTTGTCTTTAAACCTCCCGTGATTTGTTAGGAGATTTAGCAAAATTCACCACGCAAACAAGTTTGACA
Organism: Lordiphosa magnipectinata; assembly: GCA_037044535.1. Classification (NCBI taxonomy): domain Eukaryota; kingdom Metazoa; phylum Arthropoda; class Insecta; order Diptera; family Drosophilidae; genus Lordiphosa; species Lordiphosa magnipectinata. The sequence goes on from JBAMBO010001847.1 coordinate 41,200, forward strand.
AGCAAAATTAATATTGAAAATGTAAACAACATTGTTTTTCCGTATAAGTTGCATCATTTAAATTTTCGTTTCAATAATTATTCGCAAAACCAACCAAAGTCTGTCAAATCAACCAATACCAACCACCTCATGTGACGCCATCTATGGATGGTATCGCCATCTATGCGACACATTCTTACATTTTTCATTTTATTTTTGGAGAATATGACTTAAATTTAAATTCGAATTTAAATATGCATCATAAAACAGATAACACAATCAAAAAATAGAGGAAAGCTAACTTCGGCTCGACCAAAGTTTATATACCCTTGCAGCTTGATGGCGGCCTTATAGCATTTGCTTGCCAGTTTGTTATATGGCAGCTATACGATATATTCATCCGATTTTGACCAAACTTCCCAAAATTTTGTGGGAACTGATAATATTCATAATTGGAAAGTAAAAAGACGCTACCATTGAAAACAAAAAGTTTTTCTCACTAGAACTACTTTTTCGACTGATCGTTCCTATGGCAGCTATATGCTATAGTCATCTGATTTGGATCAAACTTGGCAGAATTGTGTGGTAGCATATAATATTGATAAGTGACAAGTTTGGGAGCAATAGGATTGAAAACAAAAAAGTTTTTCCTACTAAGACTTTTTCTCTGAACTAACTTTTGTATGGCAGCTACCCTATAAAGTTGTCCGATTTTCTTAAAACTTGGTAAAATTGTGTGAAAGCATAGAAAACTTAGAAATACGAGGATTGGGGACGTTTGCGTTGAAAACAAAAAAGTTTTTCTCACTAAAACTACTTTTTCGACCGATAGTTCCTATGACAGCTATAAGATATAGTCATCCGATCCGGCAGGTTCCGACAAATGTGCAGCGTATTTGTACCAAAAGACTTCGTGCAAAGTTTGGTTAAGATAGCTTTAAAACTGACGGACAGACGGACATGGCTATATGAACTCAGCTCGTCATGCTGATCAAGAATATATATACTTTATGTGGTCGGAGATGCTTCCTTCTATGCGTTACAAACATCTGGACAATTTTACTATACCCTCTACAAGGGTATAAAAAATACATAAAATTCAGAAAAATTTATGAAATCTTTATTTGAGTCGTTAGAACGATTTATATAATTAAATGTTTAATGAAGATTTCATGTAAATGTTGACCGCGGCTGCGCCTCAGATGGTTCATACGCTGGGTCCAATTTTGGCATACTCTCTCCAACATATCGGCCGGTATGTTACGAATTAATACTTCAATATTGGCTTCCAGTGCGTCAACTTTGGCTGGCTTCTGGCTATAGACATGAGCCTTAACATAGCCCCACAATAAATAGTCTAAAAGCGTCATATCGCACGATATAGGCGGCCAATTGACCGGCCCCAAACGTGAAATAAACTGTTCACCAGACTCGACTCTCAATTGGGCCATTGTTTCGCGTGCTGTGTAGCATGTGGCGCCGTGTTGTTGAAACCACATGTCAGCCAAGTCCAGCTCTTTCATTTTGGGCAAAAAAAAAAATTAGTAATCATCGCACGGTAGCCGCTCTCCATTCACAGTAACGTTCCAGCCTTCGTCATCTTTAAAAAGTACGGTCCAATGCGTACGGTCTACGTATGCGTATTGGTGGTTAATTGTTCAATAATGTAAATTTGGAGCGAAATTAAGTCACAAAATTCCAAATAGCCGCCTCAGAAGGTCGCCCAAACATTAAACGGAAGAAGTGCACGATGCCTTTTCTTAACTGAGCATGAATTTTCATAATAAAATTGAATAATAAGCGTTGTTCGTTTGTAAGTCAATTCATGGTTAAATTATAGACCAAACTGAACATGTTTGACAGTAACATGTGTTACGAAAACAGCTGAGCTGCCAAAAACAGTGTGACCAAAAAGAAAGTTGCTAAAAAAATCACCCTTTACAACAACATTAGCCACTTGGTTCATTTATTTTGAAACTTTTCGCTTTGTGTAGAGCTGAATTGTGCTCATTTCAATAACTATTTATAATCCAAATTATTCATATTTTTACAAAATACAATGAATACAAGGCAGTGCAAACACTTGTGAATCTGTGACGTCATTTGACAGTTAAGTCTTAGCTTGGGAAGTTGAATTTTTTAGTTTTAACTTGGTTTGATTTAGGACCGATTTCTCTTCTTCCAGATAGCTGCTATGTATCAGATAATCTAACAAATAGTGAAATTTCGATTTCATTGCCTACTAATTGCATCATAAGCTATCTGTTACTTCGACCTCCAGATAGCCACTATGTGTTAGATAGGCATTTGACTTTTTGCCATTCACTGTAAATTGACATAATATTTGGGGTGGGTTTTTAATTTGTGCTAAGCAAAACAATTTGTAAAATGAATTTGAACCGGGCTATTTACCTCCACTTACTGGAAGATTCTGATGAAGACATTGTGCCAAAATTTTTAGAGAGAGAGTATACAACTTTACAATGAGCAATTAGCTCTAAGGCTTTAGAGTCCTTTTTACGCTTTAGCTTTAACACTTCTATTTCTTCCTGGTGCTTCAACTGAGCTCTCACATTTTCCTGTTCATAAAATGAATTTTGAGTTCTCAGTAATTTTATTTTTTCTTCTTGAAGCGCGCGGATCAGTCAGTATCTTCGATTTTGGCTTTCCGAGTTGTGCAGGGGTCCACTTTGGATTAAAGGGTGATGGATTGGCGGCCTCCAACTCTACATCTTTGTGTTGGAAGTCATTTTGGAGCTCTTTAAAATCAGCCTCCTCTAGCTTACCATCCTCTAGCTGACCATCCTCTTCCAATTCAAAAACATCTGTAAATAATTTGATTATGTACATCCATGTCTTAAAGAAAATACTTCGTTTTACTTACTATCACTGTCAAGACTGTTCTTGTCACCAGTGGCAGATTTGCCAATCATTTCCATTATTTTTTCCGACATGTCAGAAACTTTTTTGGACGAAGCACTATGGTTTTTTTTCCGTTTTTTTTGGCATAAACTCTAATTTTAAACCTATTGAATTGAAATTTGGTTTGAATACATTTTTTAAGCTCCCATGATGAAGTTTCAAATGATTTGGGGCACTATTTCAAATAGCAGCCATATAACCGATCTGGCCGATTTGCCCTAATTTTTTTGTTTATCAAGCTATTGCTTTGAAATTTGGTTTGTATACATTTTGTCTGCTCCCAAGATGACCAACCAAGCTGCCATATAACCGATCTGGCCGACATGCAACAAGGCTCCATTAAACTTTTTTGATTTTTTATTTTCTATTATATTTAATGGATAAAAAAACAATAACAATTATACAAATTCACATTTTAGTATTCATCTCCATTATTAGTGCTTCATTCTAAAAGTAAAGATAGATTTTACAAAATTTTAAATAAGTTTGGTTATGTTACTTACTATAGAAGGTACTCAATTTTCTTCTAGTTCAAAGTATTCATCTTCTGAAGCAATAATCTCAAGTCCGTCCAGTTCTTCATCATTTTCGTCGGACGAATTCTGTGTGGAATCTGGATCATCATTTTCACATTGAATTTCTAAATGTGGTGCTTGTAGTAGAGATATAACTTCTGCTGGTATGGTTTTCTTTTTGATTGTATTTGGTCGTTCTTTTAAATAGGTACTGGACAGCAACGGATCAGAACTATCCATGGATCTATTGAAAACGTCTGTAATGTTGTCTAATCGACTGCATTTTCTAGCGTGGCCTCTTCTATCGCTCTTATATAATTTATTTCGGGATTCTGATGCATGTTCCCCAAGGCATCCTACCGGAACTAAACAAGTGTCTATTATTTGGTACCCATGTACTAAGACTTTGTGAACAGTGGGCGACATCGGATACCAAGGATATTTTTTCTGATATGCCACAAAAACTTTAGCACAGAAGTCTTTAAACTTTTCCGAGTTTATTTCGTACTCGCAGTTAATTGTTATTAGAATTGTATGAAAACTTTGTAAAATATCATAATCAAAATCAAGAATTGATGACAGTAAAGCTGCATTGGAAAATGCTCTTCTTGCTGTGTTGCCGTCATTGGAGTTTCCACTGCCATTTGAAAGAGGCTTGTCCACATTTAGGCCCATTTCTTTCATCATTTTTAATTGTAAAAGTCTTTTTCGTTCTTTTAGTTTAAGCTTGTCGCAGTCCTTGACATGCCACTTCTTAAGCTCAATTCTATATGAGATTTTTAAAACAAACTCGAAAAAGCGGATCCAAGCATGTAAAGGACTGATTCCATATTGAAGAGCGTGTGCCTTAGCCATAAAAGCCTTCGAGTTTATATCTTTAATGTTGAGCAATTGTTTTGGCTTCGCTCCACAGATTGGGCAAGACTGACAAGAGTTGGTGCCTGACAATATGTTTAAGACTTTCCCATCTATTAGTGTCATGTGGCCAATATACTCGACATATATATATTTTTCTTTAAATTTATACAAATATATTTGCATGTTGCGAATCTGGGCATTGAAATTTTCATTTTCTTCTAATATAAGAGAGGTAGTTTCCTTAATGAATTCAATCTTCAATGGGCGGCAAAATCTAACAGATTGCGGAGTCTTATTGAGCCAAATAATTTGTTGCGTTTCATTTGTCAATTTCAACGGGACAATTGTAGTAACAAACAGTGAACTGTCAATTGAAGGACTATCGTGGATCTGGAAACGCTGTTTGTATAAACTCTGGCCGGACGAACCATCATATCCATAGCTGAAGAATAACTTGCAATGTACCACGTTGGGAAGTGTTTCTAAGACCTCGTGTTGCAATTCAAGAATGCGGGATGATGTATGATCCAAAAGATTTTGCAATGATACAAGTGCCTTATTTTCAAAATATTCAATTCCTTTTGGCCTGAGTTTTAATTTAGAATTAAGTATACCCGGATATGCCGGGTATATATCACATCCGTGAATTTTTGCATTTCGTTGTATATTTATATACTGACGTTTTGTGAATCCATTTTCCATTAAAAATGCAAGCGCACTGTCAGCTGACATTTGTTTGGGCTCATCCGCAAAAAGCTTCTTTTTTATTTCATTAATGCTCTCACAACTCGCAGCTGCTTTTAAAACAACAGCCAAGACTTTTTCGTTAGATTTTTTAGCTAAAACTGTGGCAGCATGTATGAGTAATGGAGATAAGTTGTTATTCTCCTCGGAAAGTTCCGCGGCTAATTTTCTTTTCAGACGAGGACCAGCGCTTTCGTAATTACATTTTGGGCGACCCACTTTATTTGCCAATGCATAATGACCAGTGATTTCTATGAATAAGCTTTTCCCAAGCCATTTTGCGTGCTTTCCCTTAAATCTTTCTACAGTTGAATTACATTTAGGCAAGTGTTTATTTAAATAATTGACAAAGCCTTTCACTTTTTCATTTATCGACTTTATGGTTTCGTTATCTAAATGTTTTTTTGCGATCACTCTCAATATGTGCTGTTGTACGGCGTCTCCTGAGCGATTGTTGTTGCTCCAAATGTCAACCAGCTCAGCACGACTGAACACATATGGTACTAGAAAAATTTGATTTTTTCGAAAACGTGTGGATTCGGACAAAAAGGATTAGTTTCTCATTAATCTGCACACTTTGGTTAATAGTTTTCCACTTACAACTTTTTGCAACGCTTTGCCATGCAAAAGTACTGATCCACGAAACACAACAACACTTGTTAAGCTCGTTCTAAAAATACACATAAACAAAACACGGTACAATTGGACAAAAACACACAACAACGACACAAACATTGGTAACCTTTAGTTTTACATACCTGGACTATCGTTTTCCATATTTATTTATTTCACTTTTGTGTAAACTTTCGCCAGAACAAACAATCAAAGTCGCAAAATTTTTCCCGCCAATTTCATACAAAACAGGTGGTACATAATCAGCTGACTTTAACAGCGCGCAAGCAGAACAGTGTTGCTCCACATGTTAAAGTTAAATATTTTTTTATCTGTCTAGGGTGTCTAAATATTAAAAATCAAAAAAAACTTTAAAATACTAAAAAAAAAAAAATTGACTTTATGCCAAAAAAAACGGAAAAAAACCATAGTGCGAAGGCGGGCCGCCACCTGTACGGAATGTTTCCCTCTTCTCCAATGCAACTTTTTTTCATATTTTGCTTTAAGAGCCTGAGCAGTGCGCTGAATTCCGGTCTTGCTAGCGTAAGTGGTCGCCAGTTTTGCCCATGCTTGCTCCTTTGGCTTCCAAGTCACCGCATCTGACTTCTTGTTCTCGATGACATTCTTGTAGTCCTCAGCTAGAGCTACTAGTACCCAACCCTTCTCGTCTGTAAAGTTCTTAGCACGTGGCCTTTTTGTTGTGTTTTCCATAATTTCCGATGACAGCCAAACTTTTAACCAACATAAAATGACACAGCAAATCAGCTGCTTGACAGTGCTGCCAGATTTTCACTGGAAGGGCTACCACCTTATTAGAGAGTTTGTCATTCGTATGTAAACGTTTTAGATAAGATTATACATTGGTGTTGTAATGCAATTTGGTTATGTGGGACTCTATCTATTGCATAGAGTTATTTGTCAAATAGCTATTTCTCACTTATTTAGAAGATGAGAAATCGGCTTTTAATGGTTGATATAATTTCAATTTTTTTTTCCTTTTGGTTACCGAAGCACACAATTTAAAACATTTTAACAAATACAAAATTGTATATAATAGTAGTAGTACTACGTTTATACGCCAGCTATTTGCAAATAGAAATAATTTGTAAATAACTAACTCACTGTTTATACGCTAAATACCATACGTAAATAAATCTATTTTTTAGTGCTGCCGGACTGCCATCAAGCAGTTTCATGGCCTTATTTTCTTTCATTAGTCCAAGAAGTACCTTGGTATCCGCCTTGGTTCAATTGCAAACAATCATTGCAAGTTTTTATCTTCGACATTTCCCTTATTGCTTCGCCTGCAGTCGATATGAATGACAATTACAATATAGCAGTGCTACCATATAGTTGAAAACAGCAAAATCACTGAATAGAGTGGCAACGCCTAGCACACTATTTGCAAATAGTCTACTAATCAGTAATTGTTTTCTTGACTTAGCTATTTGCAAATAACGAATTAACTCAGCGAAATTTTTTCTAAAGCTAGTTGTTTATGGCATGATTTCGTAGTCGGACACTACGATGATACTTTTACAAGCATTCTTATGATTTAAATGCAATTTCAATCCACAAAATCAAAATATTTCATTATCTGAGACAAATTTAAAAACGTGACAAATAATAAGCGATTAATGGCATTTGCTGTTAGAAAAACGAGCATTGTTTTCTACAAATAAAAAAAAGGTTTTAACTGGTATAATTATCATTACGAAGAGGTAAACTGTTCTTGTTTCCAATAACTTGACTCTTTTTTTTAAAAGAAGCTATCGCGGTTTTTTGAGTCAAATTTTCCATTATTTTATTATAAGAATGACAATTTTTGTCAATTATTTAAAAAATCAAACAATCCATGTCCCATCCCCATTACAGCTGGCATTTACCATCATATTTTCTTACTTTCGTATTGAGTGCAGGAGGTTGTGATTTGAGTGCCAGCAATTGAATAAGCAAAACAAATTTGCCTGGCTTCGGGTTCGAAGCTGAATCTGTAGGTTCAACGACCTTATGAACCAACTCGGTTAAGCCAAACCCCAAAGATTTCGTAGGTTTGAGCCCCAAAGATTATAGAAACATTTTCCAAATTAACAGGACGAATTAAAGAATAAGTCAAATATGTACAGTGTACACAGAGAAAAAAATATGCAAAAGCTACACGAAAAGGTGGGATTTTTACACGTTTTGACCGGGATTTTTAACCCATAACGTTTGTGTAGCTTTTCTGCACGTAGCGTTTATATATTGAAATCCTACACGTTACGTGTAGCTTTTCTGTACGCCACGTGTAGCTTTCTCATTTCAACACGTGGCGTGTAGCCTTTCTACACGTCGCGTTTAGCTCTTTCATTTCTAAGCGCGGCGTGCAGAAAAGCTACACAAACTTTGTGGATTGAAAATCCCGGTCAAAACGTGTAGAAATCCCACCTTTTCGTGTAGCTTTTGCATATTCCCGATAAAAACGTGCAGAAATCCTACATTTTTACTTAGAAAAAAAAAAATGAATAAAATTTGTTTATATGCGCGCGCGCAGCTGCTGCTGCTATCTTGAAAGCTCAAGTATTTCGCTATGCGCATCATCTCAGGGCAGAAGAGGACCACCAACAGTTACATTTTCCGTTTAGAATTTACACACTTGCGTGTAGGATTTCAATATCCACACGCCGCGTGTATATAACCTAGTTTAGTTCCATTCAGTTTGCTGCATGAAAAATGTAGAAGATATTTGGAAATAATCTAATTTTCTAATTTCGTGTAGACTTTGCTTTTGCCCACGCAGCATTTAGCTTTTCTGCACGAGGCGTTTAGATATTGAAATCCTACACTTTATGTATAGCTTTTCTGCACGTAGCGTGTAGCTTCGTTTTCTCTGTGTACAAATCATGAACTATTTTCTGCTTTCTTTTTGTGTGGTAGCTTATTAATAGTTAATTTTATTATAACCCTTTTTACTTTAGGTCACGATCTAACCCATGATCGTTTAATGGACGCCCTACTCTCCTATGAGCTAAGTGATGTCAATACCCCAGTGGGCTCACCGGGCAAAGAATCTGGCGTCATTACCATGTCCAATACGGACTACTTTGTGGAGAAGGGTTTGTTTTTGGTTTACTCTTTCACTTTTCAAGTAAGCTAAAATATGTTTTTTACTTTTTCACAGAGGCAGAAAGTACACCAGCCATAGGATATGAAAGTGCGGTGGGCATGGAGGAGGATAAACTAACGGCTGTGCGTAAAACTGACATAGGACCAGCACACAAGATTGAGGTGAACACTTTGCCACCGGGCAAGGGACGTTATGCCTTCTCTTATACACCCAAACCGTATTGGCATAATCCACGGGTGCATGTAATGCGCAATCCAGTGGATACGTGGCTATTTCTCAATATTTCGGCCAGCAGTGATGGACGTAATACCATACATAGACGTATACCCAGTGAGATGACGTCTTGGTCAATATCAGCTTTTGCCTTGGATCCGGTAAATGGCTTGGGTTTGAGTTCCAGCAAAGGTCAGTTGGAGGCGTATAAAGAGTTTTATATAGCCATGGAGCTGCCGTATGTTATGCGAAAAGGTGAGTGGGTAAGGGAAGGAATAAAATAAGATCCTTTTGATATTATTTTATACATTTTTCATATCCTTTGGATGATTTTCAGCTCCATTGGATGAAAGTTTAAGATCAATTTAACATAAAAAGAATATTTTTAAAATACCATTCAAAATGGTTACCAAAATCATACTAAGGATCATAAACAAATATCCTCTTTTTCCTGTGTGAAATGTTAATTTAGTTTTTGTTTTTTTCTTATAGATGAGCTCATAGCCATACCCTTTGTGGTGCACAATAACAAGGACAGCGACTTGAGTGTGGATGTCACCTTTTATAATACAGCCCAGGATTTTGATTTTCCACAACTGGATACCAAAAATACCAATAAGCCAAGTAAGTAGAAGATAGAGAAGAGTAAAATATATATTTTATATAATTTTATACTTACAGAATTGGAGCTCTATAGTCGTCGTTCCCTGCAGGTGCCTGCAAAATCTGCTCGCTCCATTTCCTTTATAGTCACACCACGTAGGGTGGGTTCGCTTCCTGTAAAAGCAGTGGCTACCACCCCTTTGGCTGGTGATACTGTAGAGGGTATTCTTAAAGTGGAGCATGCCGGAGCCACCGAGTATATAAATCGCGGATTTTTATTCGAACTAAATTCAAATGCTCAACATAGACAAAATGTTAGCATAAAAGTTCCACGTAATGCCATACCCGATTCCACCAGCATTGAGGTGTCTGCTTTGGGTGATCTGATGGGTAGCCTGGTGGGTAATCTGGAGCATTTGATACGTCTACCCACTGGCTGCGGTGAGCAGACCATGCTTAACTTTGTGCCCAATTTGATGGTTTTGCGTTATCTGGGAGTAAGTTGTGTCCTAGTATACCCTATAATCCCATTTATATTCATTTCCTTTTCTTTTGTCTCCACCCAGCGCTTGCGTCAACTTACCCCCGAGCTGGAGGTGCGTGCCACAAATAATCTAGCCTTGGGCTATCAGCGTTTGCTCTACTATCGCCATGAGAATGGTGCCTTCAGTGCCTTTGGCTTAAGTGCCAAACAAAGTTCCACTTGGTTGACTGCCTATGTGGCCAGATCATTGCGTCAAGCCGCACCCTATACCCAGGTCGATGAGCATGTGCTGCAAACTGCTTTAATTTATTTAGCTAGCGTGCAGTCGGCTAATGGTGGCTATGAGGAACATGGCGATATTTTTGAGCAGGTGGGCGATGAGGGCATCAGTCTAACTGCCTTTGTGACCTTAGCTTTTATGGAGAATGTGGTAAGTAGTTGGTTGAAGGCTAAGAGTAAGAGTAACTAAGAGTTTGCTTTTAATTAAGGATGTCTATCCCGAATATCGTAACAACATCAACAAAGCCTTGGACTTTATTGCACGTGGCTTGGATGCCTCTAGCAATCTGCATGCCATGGCCTTGGGTACCTATGTGCTCTCCCGCACCAATCATAATGCCAAAGCAGCTTTTCTACAGCGTCTGGACTCGCTGTCCCTTAATCAAAGTGAGTAGAGTTAATCAAAAAGAATCGTGAATTTTGAATTATCGTTACGTTGGTACTCATGTGCCTCAATGGTGCTGACAGGACTGGAACTGCGATTTCAAACCAGTTTTTGGAACAAATTGGGAATCAACATCTAAAACTTTTTCCGATAGCGAAAATGGAAGCACGACTGTAGCTTACAAAATTTCGTTTTTTTTTTGGAAAGCGTTTCAAATGTGACTTTTCTAAACAAAAAAAATAGAAGAAAGCTAACTTCGGCTCCGAAGTTTATATACTCTTGCTTTGAGCATTTGCTTGCCAGTTTGTTATATGGCAGCTATACGATATATTCATCCGATTTTGACCAAACTCCCCAAATTTGTGTGGAAACTGATAATATTCACAACTGGAAGGTATAAAGACGCTAACATTCAAAACAAAAAAGTTTTTCTCACTAGAACTTCTTTTTCGACCGATAGTTCCTATGGCAGCTATATGCTATAGTCATCTGATTTGGATAATACTTGGTAGAATTTTGTGGTAGCATATAAAATTTATCAGTAACAAGTTAAGGAGCGATAGCATTGAAAACAAAAAAGTTTTTCCTACTAAGACTTTTTTTTAACATTTATTTTGTATGGCAGCTATACTATATAGATGGCCGATTTTTATAAAACTTGGTGGAATTATGTGAAAGCACGGAAAACTTACAAATACGATGTTTGGGCACGCTTGCATTGAAGACAAAAAAGTTGTTCTTACTAAAACCACTTCTTCGACCGATGCACATTGGGCAGAATCGCCTTTTTTTTGGCAAAAACTCTAACTTTAAAGCTAGAATCTTGAAACTTTGTGAATTTACGACTCATATTATTTGTGAATTTCGAATTAATTTTTTTGGCGCTGCCACCACGCCTTCCCCGCCGCCCACATAAAAGACCTGCATTACATGGAAAAATTCATATTAAATCTAAACATGATTATATTTTCATAATTAAAATATTAAATTTTATGTTTTAAAACATATGTTCTTCTTCTAGATCAAAATCAAAATAATCTATGTTTTCAAACTCGTCCTCATCTCCATATGTCCGGTCTGCCACTTCTAATGTTGGCAACTTAAAAAGTGCAATAACTTCTTTTGGCAGTTTTTGTGCTTTTGAAGACTTTCTTGAAGCGATGCTTGATAAATATGGATCAGAAGAATCCAAAGCACGGTGGAATACGTCTGTTAAGTTGTTGACGCGGCTATTTTTCCTGGCATGTAATATCCTATCACGCTTATAAAATTTGTTGCGAGCCTCAGATGCGTTTTCGCCTAAGGAACCAACAGGAAGTACAGATGACTTAATAGTCTGAGCACCGTGAATTAAAATTTTGTGGACCGTAGCGGTCATTGGGTACCACGGATATTTCGTCAAATGCAGACGAAGCGTCTCTTCACAAAATTTTTGGAATTTAATCGAACATATTTCATATTCGCATGATATAGCTATTAAAACTATATATAGTTTGTTTAATAGCTCTTCATCGATGTCCAATATTGATGCAAATAGTGGAACATTTTAAAATGCCCTTCGCGCCGTATTGCCATCTTTGGAATTTCCAGAACCATTCTGGCTTGGTTTGTTTATATGTAACCCCATTTCTGACCAAAGTTTTCTTTCAATGTCCTTTTTGCGTATCAGCATTGTGTCTTTGTCAGAATCCTTACTGATTCGCCATTTCTGAAGACCGACGCGATATGAAATATTCAGAACGAACTCCAAAAACCTAATCCATGCATGGAGAGGACTTATTCCGTACTGCAAAGTATTCGGTTTTGGCTTGAACTGTTTTTGTTTGTTGACTGTTAACGTCCGTTTCTTTTAAACAGTCCTTTGGGCTAGCACCACAAATTGGACATGATTGTGTTGATTTAGTGCCTGTTAAAGTATTTAACACCTTTCCATCGATGAGCGTCATGTGTAAGTCGAAGACAACTTCTACATTCATTTGGTCCGCCTCATAAAGAAATGGCTTTAGGTCTTTTATTTGAGCATCTAAAAGTGCTTTTGAATTCAAAATGTGATCGCGACTTTCTTTAGTGAATTCTATTTTTAGCGGCCTGCAATACTTAACGGATTGTGGGTACCGGTTTCTCCAAACAATTCGTCCATCCTGATCCACCATTTGGAGTGGAATTATTGTTGTAACAAACAAAGATTGGTCCAGGCTATTTGATGCGGGTTCATTAAATTTTTGTTTATAAACGCTCTGGCCGGTTGAACCGTCAAAACCATAGCTAACTGTTAGCTTTAATTTGGTAATATCAATAAATTGATTAAATACTGGCTTTTGAAATAAAATTATCCGAGATGCAGTATGGTCAAGTAAGTTCTGCAGCGGCACTTCGGCAACAGTTTCTGTGACGCTAATATCTATAGGCCGGCACTTTTCCTTAGCCTCCTTCACCTTTTCGTATCTCGGATATATATTGGAATTCTTTTCGATAATCTTTAAGCGTATATTAATATATTGCTGCCATCGCGATGGTTCCTATGGCATCTATATGATATAGTCATCCGATCCGGCCGGTTCCGACAAATGTGCAGCGTATTTGTATTTGTATTTATTTAATAAAGTTGACAAATTTAGCTGTCAACATAATAATAGGAAAAAAAAAAAAAATTAAATTTTCAAAAATATAGTGAGTCCTAATCCAGCCTCCGTCCGATTTAGGACAACCTCAGGTGGGCGGAGGCAAAGATTTACAATCACTGGGAAGATAAGTATGTCAAAATATTAGAAACATTTTCCAACATCGAACCCTCAGAATTGAACAAATGGTATAAATCGTTATACAACGTGCATATAATACGAATCGGGTCGGGTCGTGAGATTCGAAATTAGATCTACTTATATATAAGAAAATTGGTCGGAACTGTCGTGTAGATCTAGCTGGGATTGAAAAATCAATATGGCTCAAAAGAAAACAAGAATCAATATGGACATTTATTAGTTTATGAAGGAATATAACTCCATGACAGATTCTACGATCATGCAGAGACGGTAGGCGGCCTAATAGACGGTGTCTGGCAGGCGACGGTGTTGTTCCCAGAAGAAATTGCTTCTGCACCGACTCAATAAGGCCCTGGTATGTTGCATACTGTATGTTGCATACTGCATACTGCATGAGCAGTACTCAAGTATAGGTCGGACAAGTGAGACGTAAAGAAGCTTAGTGGTATATGGGTCATCAAACTCCTTAGACCAACGTTTAACAAATGCGAATACCCCTTTGGCTTTGCTAACGATAATCCCAATGTGATCAGAAAAGTTCATATTATGGCTGATTAATACGCCAAGGTCTGTTACAGCATGTATGCGCTCCAGGTTGTGCGGGCCCAGGGAATAGTTACCCATAAATGGGGCAGAGCGGTAAAAGGACATAGCACTACATTTAGAGTGGTTGAGGTACAGCCAGTTGTTAATGCACCAAGATTGAAGGTGGTTAATGTCATTTTGTAACAGACAATGTGAATCGGGGTCTGTGAGCTGCATACAAATTTTAACATCGTCTGCATACATCAATACATGAGAATTTTCAATGACAGAATGAAGGTCGTTTATGAATAATCCAAAAAGCAACGGTCCTAGATGACTCCCTTGTGGAACTCCGGAAGTGACGTAAACACACTTGGATAGTGTATTGTTAAATACGACTTTCTGTGTGCGGTTTGCCAAGTACATTGAAATCCAGTTGACTAAGGGGTTGGGAAAACCTAAAAGTGATCATTACTTTAAAAGCAAAAGGTGATTAACTGAATCAAATGGCTTGCTAAAATCTGCGAGGTTAACATCTGACTGATTTTTATACTCTGTACCGAAGGTACATAGAGTATATTAAGTTTGTGCAAAAGTATGTAACACGGAGAAGGAATCGTTTCCGACCCTATAAAGTATATATATTCTTGATCAGCATCAACAGCCGAGTCGATATAGCCATGTCCGTCTGTCCGTCTGTCTGTCTGTCTGTCTGTCCGTCCGTATGAACGAAGAGATCTCAGAGATGGTAAGAGATAGAGGTTTGACATGTATGGGACATATATTTCTTATACTTGCAGGCAGATCAAGTTTATTTTCAATTTTTGCCACGCCCCCTCCCGCCCCCGCAATTTGGAAAAAACGTCATATCTCCCACAGTTTTGGTGATAGATTTTTCGTACCTTCTAGAGATATGTAGTAATCAAAATTATTTATCGATTTGCTGAAGGAATGATAAAGATCGGATGAACTATACACAAGTTATGAGCAAAAAAAGTTAACCGGCACCCCCCTTCACTTCAAAACTTCATTAAATGGCTCCTAAATTCAAAAAGATTCACAGTTCCTTAAAGATAATAATTAGTTAGTTTTTTATAGTTGTTTTCGAATTCAGTGGTTG
The DNA here is from genome assembly GCA_037044535.1 of Lordiphosa magnipectinata. Lineage (NCBI taxonomy): Eukaryota > Metazoa > Arthropoda > Insecta > Diptera > Drosophilidae > Lordiphosa > Lordiphosa magnipectinata. Next base: position 56,307 of record JBAMBO010001847.1, read on the forward strand.
TTTACTCGAGTGATACCATTTCACTCCAAGGCACCTCTTTCAAAAGCTACACTCAGAAAAAAAACCAAGAACTTTGTACTTGAACCAAGTACACTAAGGAAAACTTTCCAAACTTCAAAAAGTTTTCATAGTAAGCTTTAAAATCAAGGAAATTCTACAAGATTTGTTGAACCAATCGTATAGAATCACATTTGTGTCCCTCGCCTACTGAGAAAACTTCATGAAGTTCTAACTCGAAATCAATTAACTTTTACTATAAAGTGTGGTTGGCTTATTTGTAGGCCTATTTATAGGCGGTAAAAAAATCTCAAACTAAACTTTAAAAATTAAAAAATTCTTAAAAAAACATTGTAAATTCGAAAAATTAAAAAAAAACCAAATTATCGTCAGTCCAAAGTCATGTGCCTCTAAGCCTCTAAAATTTGTTTAATGTTCTCCTTGATTTCCCACTTAGATGGCCGCAAATGGTGGAACAAGACAGCACCTGCGGGTGAACAACACTCACCTTGGTATAATCAGACCAGAAGTGTCAACATTGAGATTTCTGCTTATGCGGCTATGGTTTTACTGGAAAATAATCTTATTGGAGATGCCCTACCCGTGCTCAACTGGTTGATGGATCAACGGAATAGTCTCGGCGGCTTTGTCTCCTCTCAGGATACAGTGGTGGGTCTTCAAGCTTTGCTAATGTTTGCCGAGCGTTTTTCCAGTCAGGGCAACAATGTACAATTGGGTTTCCATTATGGCGAAGGTGCGGAAACCATATTAAATGTCAATGCGGAGAATTCCATGGCTCTGCAAAGTGTGGAGGTAAGTTTAATCCTCTAAGAGATATCCTAATCTGCCCTAACTAAACTTACTTCTTCAGCTGCCCAGCAACATCAAGAACATTAGCATTTCGGCCACGGGTCGTGGCATGGCCTTGGCTCAGGTTAGCTACAAATATAATACGAATGTGACCAGTGCCTGGCCACGTTTCGTATTGGATCCCACCGTGAATCGTAATTCGCATGCCGACTATTTACATCTATCGGCCTGTGCCAGCTTTGTCTCTGTATCAGGCAGTGAGGAGCAGAGATCCAATATGGCTGTCATGGAAGTACAGTTACCCAGTGGTTTTGTAGTCGACACAGATACGTTACCCACCCTGGAGTCCAACGAACGTATAAAGAAGGTGGAAACTTTCGATAGGGATACGAAGGTGGTAATCTATTTTGACTATCTGGATAGAAATGAGGTGTGCCCCACTTTGCATGCCTACAAAACGGTCAAGGTGACCAAACATCGACCGGTAGCGGTGGTCATGTATGACTATTATGACAATGGTAAGGGCTTTCATTATAAAAAGTTACTTTAACACGATTAACTCCAATATTTTCCTTACAGCACGTCGTGCCCGTCAGTTTTATCGTGCTCCCAAGTCCAATATCTGTGACATCTGCGAACACGCAAATTGTGGTGACATTTGTGAGAAGGCCGAGAAACGTAAATCTCCTGGACCTGAAGAAAATACACTTCTAGCAGGTCATAGTTTAGGTCATAGTCATATAATTAGTTGGAGTCTGCTGGTGACTCTAATGGCGCTGGCCATAAGCTTGTAGAGAGCAAAACTGGCCTTAACCCACGAAGAAAACGAAGCTTTAACCAATCCACACTCACTCACCGTACTGTTAAGTTAACTTTAATGATGCTAAAAGTTGCCAATAAAACAATGTTATAACCTTTACTAAAACGAAAATCTCAAGTACAATTTCTACAGGTCTAAGGATCAATCAAACATTCTATGGAATTTTGTTTAACTGTTGTGATGAACGAATGTGATGAGCAATCATCATGGTTAATTTTTGGGAATATGTTGGCTTAGTATGATTGTGATTTGACATCGATAGCAAAGTACCGTCAAAAATATATAAACAAGTAAAAATATATAAAAATTCTGTAAAAATGATTTAGCGGAGGAACTGATTTTGGATGCAACATGGAAAAGAAAATTATGTGTACGATTTGGTTGCTGGCAAAACAAGAGACGTTCTTATCTGTCGTTTACATTTGCTGTAGAAACATTTTAATCATATCATATCAAAATTAATAAAAAGTGTGTTGGGGGCTACGAGATGCAATCAAAGCTCATCGTTCATACTTAGTGTTGCTCTTAAAAATATATATAAAAAAAAGTTTGACTTTCAATTTTTGGAAAATTTACCCCCAAAGTCGGAAAATGACCGAAAAACTATTTTCATCCGATCAGGTTTAAACTCATTTTCTAAAATCTGAATGAAAATTGAACAATGGCTGTCCACCAATCTATCGGAATATTCACGCCTAAGGTGAAAAATTGGTGGTCAAAGTTGTTTGCGCAAAAAGTTAGTACCTAACTCATTTTCAAGTTTGTAATACCTCTCCATTCCTCTTCATACATCACCATTAATTAGAGTATGTATAAAGATTACTCCAAGCATAACTCTACGGTTAATAAGGGAGGGAAGGTTAATCAAAAGAAGTCTACTAGAGTACGATGGTAAACGGACCTCAGGATTCCAGCCCATACCACGAAGAGCAAACAATAAAAACTGTTTTTTCACAGATTCAATTCTATCTTCATGGGTCGAATACTGCGGAGACCACACACAGGATCCATACTCGAGAATCGGACGGACAAGAGAAGTGTACAAAATCTTCGTCGTATAGGGATCATCAAATTCCTTCGACCAGCGCTTAATAAACCCAAGAACACTCCTGGCCTTTCAAACAGTAGCAATAACATGAGAGTCAAATTTAAGTCGTTGATCAAGAATAACCCCAAGATCATTTACCTCATTGGCTGAATCATTAAAGCACTCAAGTGGGACATTATCAAGCTTATAAGTGAAGAATTGTGGCAAGCTGCTGTAAAATGTCCTAACTTTACACTTGGAACTGTTAAGGTTTAATAGATTATCTTTACACCAAGACTGAAATGCATCCAAGTCAGCTTGCAAATTATAGCGGAAAACCAAATCGTTATATGTTAAACATAGTTTCACATCATCGGCGTACATAAGCACACGAGAGAGTGTCAAGACAGACGGAAGATCATTTATGAAGAGAGTAAAAAGCAATGGACCCAAGTGACTACCTTGGGGTACCCCAGAGGTAACCTGGATTAGTTTCGAATATGAATTACAAAATAGAACTTTTTGTGTTCTAGAACTTAGGTAATCAGAGATCCAACTAAGAATCCAACTAAACTCAGTTTATGAATCAACAAGGAGTGATTAACAGAATCAAAAGCCTTACTAAAATCAGTATAAATAACGTCAGTTTGCATCTTACCTAAGAACCCTTTGATCACTAATGTTGTAAACTCTAATAAGTTAGTGGTAGTAGATCGACGCTTCACAAATCCATGTTGATAGGGTGAAATAATGGAACTACATCCGACTTATTACCATTTTTATGGAGAGGAATGATATAAGATTCCTTCCACAACACAGGGAAAGAGGATGACTCAAGAGACAATTCAAATAATTTATGAATAGGCTTACAAAGTGCATCAGCACAAAACCTAAGTACACAAGCAGGTCGTCCATCAGAGTTAAGATCGCAAAGGAGAGAGTGATTACAAGGCTAAAAATACAATTAGACCCATTCAACTGATAGAGGTATGGTTGATTCGCAAAAAAAATAGAAGACGAGCTAGAAAAACTCGGCAAACAGATCGGCTATGGCCTGATCAGTGTTTGCTTTCGCATTACCATACCGCACAGAAGAGGACATAGTGGAAGATTTGCGTTCAGAGTTAACAAACGTATAAAACTGCTTAGGATTGTGCGAGAATTGAAGTCTGCAACGGTTAAGATAGTCTTCATAACATTGTGCGTTCAGCACATTAAATCTAGAACGAGCATCCACATAACGGCAGAAGTCAGATGATTTTTTCGAATTCTTATACTCTTTGAAATACCTTGACTTCTTGTTTTTCAAATTTATTAGTTCTCATGTGAACCAAAACTGCCTATCAGGACAGCGAGGGAGCTCAAGTGGAACACAAACATCAAAAAGCGAGTACAAGGTATCATAAAAAAGTTGTAGGCCACCATCAATATCTGTACAAGTGTACAATTGAGACCAATCGGTTTCAAAAATTAAATCGTTAAGTTTTAAAAAATCTGTTTTTTGAAAACAACGGGTTTTAGCCGTCGAGTTTCCAGAAGCAGAGCACACCCGAGAGGGCAATTCAATGGTAAGTTAAAATGTAGGATGAAAGGGGTCCTCAGGAAGAACCAACGGGTCAATTCTATATGCAACATTGCCGGGGGGATCCAACAAAAATATTAAATCAAGAGATCTGTTTCTCGAGTTGCGAATAGGATTAACTTGTGACAAAGAGAACTCAAATAGGCCATCGATAAAATCATGGGACTTCGAAGGTAAATGCGCATTTGATTCATTGTTCGTGGATCACATAACTTCAGGCAAGTTAAAGTCTCCAAGAACAATCAATAGGTCACTGTTTGATAATAACAGAGAGATCGACTCAATGGCAGAGAGGTGAGAGGAGTAAATTGTGGTATCGGAATTTGGAGGAATATAGGAACAAGTAATAAATACGGAAAAGTAGAAAATCAATTTCGAAAATCTATCCCCAAAGTCGGAAAATGGGCGGAAGACGGTTGTATGAAATTTTAAAGCTTTTCATCCGATCAGCTCAAAATTTATTTTCAAAGCTTCAAAACATCACCAACGTGATTTTTCAATTAACACAATCCGAAAATTTGAACGAAAAGTTGTGCAAAAGAAACTATTTTGTTTTCCATTCGATCGAACTTAGAAGCTTTTTCTGAGCTGTATATGGAAATTCCACAAAACTAATATTCACTTTTTTTGGGAAATCCACACACCGTAGAAACTCGTGGGATCAGGTATAAACTTTCGCCAAAAATGCGGAATAAGTGACTTACAAATTTGGGAAAAGCTACATACACAAAAGAAAGCGAGGCCGCGGTTTTTACCAAAACCTTACACTATGAAGTTTTTAGAAATGCGCAGTTTTCTGCTTCGATATATCGATAGGGAGTCTCAACCATCGATAGTATCGATAGTGCTATCGATGGTTTTCACAACACTAGTAGGTGAGTTTTTTAGATCAGGGTACCCTAAGAAGTGATCGCTAAAATGTGACTTTGTCTCTCTCTAACACACAGTGAGGCATGACTTTGGCAAGCATTCGGTGTGAATCTGCCCCAGCGGCAATGGCTGGGGAACTCTGATTTAAACCTATTTACCGTGACTGACGACTTATTAAGTAGCGAAAAAAAAACTACAAAAGTGGATAAAAAATAGGGCCAATCAAGTGGAAGATCATGCAATTCATAGCTAAAAGACCTGTATCCAGCACTGCGGATAACATTTCTGCCAGGAATTTGCTATTTATTTCTTGTGTGTGTGATACATAACTAAAGCAGCCCTTTAGGTGCATGGTCACCCTGATTAATAGGCTGTTAATTATTTGAATTTAAATAAATGTAAGGAAAATACAAATTATTATATATTTTCCGGAGGAAGTATGCATCGTGGAGTAGGTGTTACTTTATACACAAACCATTAATGCAGCATGTTGTTATCTGCACAACTTTAAAATGCTATAATCTCCAAAATAGTATGACTTCTCAGTTGGTCGCCAATCAAATGATGTTTTGCATGGTCAGACATAAGATTGCCTAAATACATTCGCATTATTACTAAGGAGTTTGTCAACTCAGTGACTGGATCCGTACCTTGGCTTTGGTCGATGGGCGACCCGCGGGAACATAGCCGTTAATCGTTCAAAGAGTCAATACGAACGCTGTGAGAACCGGAAATCAAGATTTCCATATTCGGATACCGCGGTTAAATATCTCGGTGTGTCTCTGGATCTCCGCTTGACCAGAAATAGCAGCTATGGAGCTCAATTAGCTCTTGAAGCCTCGTAGCGGTATTTCGTTGCGATCCAAAATCCTTAATCATTATGCCTTCCTGGATCAGGAAATCCCGGTATGGGGTACGGCATGCTCCACTACCCTCAATAAACGAGAGTCTTTCATATGAGGTCCCTGGTACACACAAAAAAATCTGTGGTTAAATTTAACCGATATTTTGGGTTAGAAATGCGCCAACCCAAAAAGTCGGTAAAATTCACAAAATTTGACAGTAACTGTCACGTAAGCCTTAACGCAAAGAGAACTATTGCAATAGTAAATTTAACTGAAAATATCGTTTAGAAATGCGCCAACCCACAAAATTAGTAATATTAACCGATGCGTACAGTAAGTAGATTTTCTTACTGTGTGTACAGTAATTTTACCATAAAAATAGTAATTTAACGCTGTCACAAGTTGCCCAATCTACTTGAGCTCATTATCAACCCAGACCAGAAGAGGGACAACCTTAATACCCCCCACCCACCAATTTTGGTTCTGAAACAATTGTTTGAATTAAACACATTTTTATTTTATTTGAAAAATTTTTACTTACCTTGGGGGGGGGGGATTCGAACTCTGGGCCCTTTGACTGAACACACGATTGGACGGACGTCTTTACCAGTTACGCTACGGCGCGCGTTAATAGAAACGCGTCTAACATATTACTTGTATTGAATCTGCCTAACCACATGCACGAAAAATATCTTAAATGTCGCATAAATGAGACCACTAGTAATTCTCAAGTTCAAATTCAGTGAAAGTACAATATAAATATAAGGGCCAAAATGAAATTTTCTCAATCAACAAATTTCGCGGTTAGATTTACTGTCGGTAGAGTTAATCCGTGAAGCAACAAAATTCATTTAAAAAGTTATACGATTTGTACCGTAAGATTTACTTGTGGGTACAGTAAATTGCTGCAAAAACAAAGTATGAGATGAAAAAATCACGTCAGAGTAACTATTTCTATGGTAAAGTTACTGTAGTTAGCAGTAACTTATTAAAACAACAAAATATGTGAAAAAATATTTGTGGTTGAATTTACTCAGCGTACAGTTGTTAAATGCAACAACAAAATACGAGCTAAAATAAATACGTGAACTTTACAATTTCTTCTGTAGATTTTACTTTTAGCACAGTTACCAAGCAACAACAAAACCACATTCATAAAAAATTTCGAAAAAAGTAACTGTCAGCGTTAGTTAATTTTACCCACCAAATTTTTTTGTGTGTATGTGAGGCATACAACTCTATACCGATTTGGATGCTTTGCCGTTATGAGCCCAGTAATGACCGACAGGTGGCCCACTTCCATAGACTTGCCTCTGATCTAGCGACAAACAGGCTCCCATCCCATCGACCTTTGTGAACATGGAGGTTCGCTCTGCTCACGTCGCTGACCGCAAAACCAAATATAAATCGAAATCGGGATCGGGCTTCCCGCAACCGAATGTGTTCTGTTATCGCGCTCAATGCTAAATGGCTGTGGTTGACCACACAGCACTGATCGGTCTGACAGCAACCGAATAACAGGCCCAACTCAGTCAATTGGTCTTAAATTGCGTGCTTCTCGAAGACCAAACTCTCAAAATGTTATTTGTAAAGGTTGCAGACACAAGAGTTGCGCCAGAGCTTAACATAAGCAGAGAGAAAGTCTATGCGAGAGAGAACGACAGAGCGCGTATAGTTCGCGGCCTACATTCATATCGTTAGTCGAGCCTAACACACCGATGCATACATAAGAAGAAAACCTTTAGAATTCGGGAATTAGGCCCAACGGTCCCTAAGAGAAAAAAAATCAAAAAAAATATGGCATGGCTATATCGACTCGGCTGTTGATGCTGATCAAGAATATATATACTTTATATGGTCGGAAATGATTCCTTCTGCCAGTTACATACATTTGCACGACTTTAGTATACCCTTTTACTCTACGAGTATCGGGTATAAATATTGCACGATAAACGCGTGACTCCTTGGATGTATTATAATATTATAGTCGGAGGCAAATGAACTGGTAAAGAGTATGTCATAGTCGGGCTTGACCGACTTTCTCACTTGTTTTTACATGGAGTTTGCCAGGAATTTTTATTTATCTTTTGAATAGGAGCTGTACTATATAGTTGTCCGATTTTAATAAAACTTGGTGAAATTATGAAAAAGCATTAAAAACTTATAAGTACAAGTTTTGGGTACGTTTGCATTGAAAACAAAAAAGTTTTTCTCACTAGAACTTCTTCATCGACCGATCGTTCCCACGCACAGTGGGCGGAAATGCCGATTTTTTCGCATAAACTGCAAAAGTAGAGATAGAAAGTTGAAATTTCATCTATTCTATTCTACTATTCTTCATCTACTTCTAATTCAAATGCAAAATGTTTTTTAACTTCGAAGTCGTTGTCATCATCTGCTGTTCCGTCTGCTATCTCAAATGGAGGTGACTCCAAAAGCGCGATAGCTTCTTGTGAAAGTTTGCGCGACTTTCCAATTTTTTTTGAGGATATGCTTGATAGAAGCGCATCAGAAGAATCCAAAGCTCAGTGGAACACGTCTGTTAGGTTGTTCAGTCGCCTATTTTTCCTTCCTTATTACGAGCCTTAGAAGCGTTTTCTCCTAAGCAACCAACAGGAAGTACAGATGATTCAATAATCTGCGCACCGTGAACTAAAATCTTGTGTACCGTAGCGGTCATTGGAGAGTTTCATTACAAAATGGTTTGAACTTATTTGCATAAATTTGAAACTCGCATGAAAGAACTGTTAAAATTAAATGCAGATTGTTTAGTAACTCTTCATCGATTTTCAATATCGAGGCAAATAGATGGACATTTGCAAAAGCCCTTCTAGCTGTATTGCCATCATTAGAATTTCCAGATCCGTTCTGGCTTGGTTCGTTTATATGTAATCCCATTTCAGTCCAAAGTTTTCCTTCTATTTCTATTTTGCGTGCCAACATTGCGGCTTTGTCAGAATCACTACTGATACGCCATTTCTAAAGACCAACTCGGTATGAAATGTTTAAAACAAACTCCAAGAATCGAATCCATGCATGAAGAGGACTAACTCCGAAGTGAAGAGTATTAGGCTTTGTCTTAAAGACTTGGCTGTTATCGTCCGTTATCTTCAAAAAGTCTTTTGGACTAGCACCGCAAATTGGACATGATTGGGTGGAGCTTGTCCTGGTTATAGTATTTAATACTTTGACATGTGTAAATTGTAAACAACTTCAACTTTCATTTGACTTTCTTCATAAAAAAATGGCTTTAAGTTTTCAATTTGAAAATTTAAAAGCGCTTTTGAACTTAAAATGTGTTCCCGACTTTCTTTGGTGAACTCTATTTTTAAGGGCCTGCAATACTTAACGGAATGCGGTTTACGGTTTCTCCAGATAATTCGTCCACGTTGATCGATCATTTGAAGAGGAATTATTGTCGTGACGAACAAAGATTGGTCCAGGCTTTTTGGTTCCGGTTCATTAAATCTTTGCTTGTAGATACTTTGTCCGGTCGAACCGTCAAATCCATAGCTTATTGTTAGCGTTATGTTACCAATATTAGAAAAATGTTCAAAAACTGGCTATTGAAATAAAATTATTCTTGATGCGGTGTGGTCCAGTAAGTTCTGCAATGGAACTTGGGCAACAGTTTCGGAGACTCTTATTTCCAGAGGCCTGCACTTTTTCTTAGCTTCCTTCACCTTCAGCTCATATGCAAGAAGAGGCCGTCCAATTTTATTTCCAGCATTGTCCTTTTTTGGGTAAAATGATATTACAGATGCAAGCCAGCTAGCATTTCTTTCCTTAAAATGCCCAACATGTCTGTTAGATTTGCCCAATAAATTTGCAATAAAATTTCGTAATTTCTTTTTGAAGTCATATAGCGAACTTTCTGAAAGCGAATTTTGGTTTAATCGTTCAAATGTCAATCTGTCTATGCCAGTCAAATGTAGCGCTCATACTGCGACTCCTTGCCAACCAAACTTCCAGCAAATCGACACGACGAATATCGACCTTGTCTGAATCTGTTGTTAACTCTATATAAATATATACACAAAAACACACAAGACTATAGTAGCATAGCGGCGTCATCTTGCTAGATCTGCTCCACGAAACACAACTGTTGAGATTAGGTTCTACATAAAATATGTTCCACCAATAACATTAAATACAACACGAAACAAAAGCATTTCAAATTTAAGCACTCTACACTATATTATACATACCTTGATGCATATTTTGCGTATTTAATAACGCAGTAATATATAATCTTGTTAGAATGGCTAGTAGTCAAACATTCACAAAATTTTCAACACATACAAGGCACAACAGCCTCGCGCAAACAGCTGATTTTAGGCCGCTGTCAAAAGCCAGGGATGGCCAAAAAAAAAATTTTTTGTTTTTATTAAGGGTAGGCATTTATTTAACGGAATAATAAAAAAATCATGAAATTATTAAAAAATAATTTTGGACTTTATGCCAAAAAAATGGCCATTCCGCCCAATGTGCCATGGCAGCTATATTCTAGAGTCATTTGATTTGGATCAAACTTCGCAGAATCGTGTTGTCGTATACAGTATTGATCAATAACAAGTTTTGAAGCGAAAGCATTGAAAACAAAAAAGTTTTTCCTACTAAGACATTTTTTTCAAACCTATCTTTTATATGGCAGCTATACTATATAGTTGTCCGATTTTCATCAAACTTGGTGCAATTATGTGAAAGCAAAGAAAACTTATAAACACTAGTCTTTCAACCGATTGTTCCTTTGGCAGCGACATGCCATAGTTATCTGATCCGGCCGGTTCCGACAAATGTGCATCGTATGCGTACCTAAAGTCTTCGTGCAAAGTTTGGTGAAGATAGCTTTAAAACTGACAGAGGTGATAGCATGGAAACAGACGGCCATGTCTATATCAACTCAGCTCGTTATGCTGATCAAAAATAAATATACTTTATGTGGTCGGAGATGCTTCTTTCAGTGCGCTACAAACATCTGGACATCGAGCAGAGATCGGACCTTAAAACGGCAAAATGGAAAAAAGTAGGTCTTAGCAATCCCAAAGCTTATATATGTTGTATAATTAATAATTGTAAAAATCAAAAATAAATTTTATTTTCCTTTTAAATGTGCGCTCACTCATACGACACGTTCATCAAATGCAAATTTTTACAACGAAATTATTAGTTTATTTCAATTGCTTTCACCTTTTGAAAAAACATATAGAAGAAGTATTTTGCTGCTTTTCAAATTTGAATAGTTCTTAAATAAAACCAACGCCGACTATTTATAAATTAAACAAAAATATCATAATTGCCAACACTTCGTATGAGTTATTCCCAGTTTTTAGAAGCCCTCTATAGGTAAGGTCACGTCTCTGTCCCTTTATACTTACTAACCGAATAAAACATTACAAAATAAATTGTTAAAAACACTGACAATTGCCGAATCCAAAATCGTATTGAAACACCCATCACACAGCATTTGAATTCAATTTAAATATGACACATTTTGTAAGAAAAGTTAAATAAACCAAAAAAAAAAACAAAGAATTTTGCCAAAAGCCCACCTGCCGAATGAATGGCAGAAAGAACGCCTCCCCCACGCAAACAGAAGCGAATTGTGCGTGATGCGAATCGTGGTCAATGGAGTTCGAAAACCGAGTTTATACTCTCGTGCATTGGCTATGCGATTGGCATTGGAAATGTGTGGCGATTTCCGTATCTATGTTACCGCAGTGGAGGCGGTAAGTCACTCGCATAGAGACACCATAATTGATGATGAGTGAGCTCAAAGCTTGTGCCGAAAATAGCACAGCAAGTGCAAGTGTATATTTAGCTTTCGAGTGAAAGCTGAATGAAAGCTATTTGCAGCTTTGCGCACTTTTACCGACGCTTGGGTCACCGGCTGGCGTATGCCTTCGATAGCTCAGTTGGTAGAGCGGTGGACTGTAGAGTTTCCGAGGCTTGGTGTTGCGAGCAGAGGCAGGACTCTGGGCCAAACAATACCCCGGCCCAGATAGCGCTTGCTCTTGTACCATCAGTTACTGAATCGCGATATGTTGAAATCCATAGGTCGCTGGTTCAAATCCGGCTCGAAGGATAATCAATTTTTTGTTTTTTCTTTTTTTCCTATTTTCTATTTTTTTTTCTAGGTGCCTTTTTGGTACCCTACGTGCTGATGGTTTTGATATGCGGCGTGCCGCTGTTCTATTTGGAAGTTCTTATTGGCCAATTCTCGGGTACTGGCTGTACGGGTATGTTTCGTATGGCGCCCATTCTGAAGGGCACGGGCATAGCCCAGGTGGTGGTCAATGCCTACTGTGTGTGCTACTATTCGGTTATCATTTCCTATCCCATACGCATGCTGTACTATTGCTTTTTCAAGACTGTACCCTGGGTAAGCTGTAATCATCCTTGGAATACTGATGCTTGCGCACCCGTTGAGGAGGTAAGTTATACAGGAAAACTCAAATGCATTGAATAATGAGCAGTTTTTTTTTTTGATTTTACTTTAGCTGGGCAATTCGAATAACACGGACCAGCAATTAGTTACATCAGCGGACGAGTTTTTCCAGTAAGTATTTGCCTTAATGATTTTTGAGAAACTCAAATATTTCACTTGCAGTCGAGAAGTTTTACGCATATCGTCTGGCATTGACGAATTGGGTACCATGGTCTGGCCACAATTGCTCAGTTTGCTAATCACCTGGATTATTATCTATCTGTGTGTGGCTCGAGGCATCAAATCGGTATGATATAATTTAAAACACACTCGGACAACTTTATCTATATTTAAGAAAATCAACTTAGAATTGAAACCAACCCAAAATTAAAAAACAAATTCTGTATTTACGAAATTTTTTTCTGACATTTAGTAAAGTTACCCTAAAACGAGAGCTCGCAAAATATGGTCAACCAAATTTTTCTATGCTGTCTGCTCACCGAAATGACAGGGAAAAATTTAACAGACTCGCTCACTCTCTCAACAGATCACTAGATTTTGCTTTTCTCATGTTTTCAGTTTCTAGTTATCGATGAGAGAAACACACGAAACGGTCTTACCATAACAGTTTGATGGCGATAATTTCGTTCAGCTATCGGCAAAATTGAGCCAAGTGTCAGTGCAAAGTGTCTTTTTGTTGTTCAAATCTGTTTAAAAATATGCAAAATTCGATGTCTAATCATTTATATGCTTATTTTTAAGCATTATATAGGTAGTACAGCGAATTAAGTTTGATAAGCCGTTTACCTAAGAATCTGATCCAGCTCGATGGCATGCTACTGGATAATCTCCATGATTAATTTTTTATGTACAGTTCAGTTAGCGACTCAAACAGTTGGATCATCCCAACACTCAGAGAGAAATAGAGACTTTCACTTTTTAATCAAGAGCATTCGTTCTCAAAAGTACAGTTCTTGATCCAAGAGTGAATATAATATGCTACCACACAATTCTGCCAAGTTTGATCCAAATCAGATGACTATAGCATATAGCTGCCATAGGAACGATCTTTCGAAAAAGTTGTTTTAGTGAGAAAAACTTTTTTGTCTTCAAAGCAATCGTCCCCAAACCTAGTATTTATAAGTTTTCTTTGCTTTTACACAACTCCACCAAGTTATATGAAAATCGGCCAACTATATAGTATAGCTGCCATACAAAAGATATGTCTGAAAAAAAGTTTTAGTATGAAAACTATTGTTTTAAATGATATCGCTCCCAAACTTGTTACTGATCAATATTATATACTTACACACAATTCTGTCAAGTTTGATTCAAAACGGATGACTATAGCATATAGCTGCCATAGGAATTATCAGTCGAAAAAGTAGTTCTAGTGAGAAAAACTTTTTTGTTTGCAATGGTAACGTCTTTTTACTTTCCAATTATGAATATTATCAGTTTCCACACAATTTTGGGAAGTTTGGTAAAAATCGGATGAATATATCGTATAGCTGCCATGTAACAAACTGGCAAGCAAATGGTCAAAGTAATGTCGCCATCTATAGCCGAGTTTGGGAAATAGCTCAGCTAAGAATGTTCGACGAAAATCATTTAAAACCTTAGTTTTTATAAGTTATACAACCTACAAGGGTATATAAACTTCGGTCGAGCCGAAGTTATCTTTCCTCTATTTTTTTCCGGTTTTGGACTCCGAGCGTCTGCTCTCTAGTCTTCAATCCCGGGCTTGACTATGCTCCAAGCTGTGTGCTTAAATATTTTGCCGACTCTCTGTGCTTGTCCCTTCTAAAACTCTTTAGCCTTTCCCTTGAACTTGGCGATTTCGTTTACTACTGGAAAGAGTCATACATTATTCCGATTCACAAAGGCGTTTCACAGAGGCATTTCCAAGATCTCGGCAATTCCTAAACTTTTTGAATGAATCATCACTTCTCTATTACTGCATTTCTGTCACTCATTAATTTCTCCATTACAACACGGACTTAAAGCGGTCAGTCAACACGAACTTGATAGAGATTACAATAATACTAGTTTACACCATTTCCGATCCCGACCATTTGGCAGTCATTTCCTATGTAAATCCTTTTGCTGAGTCCAAAAATGCAGGCCAAAAATTTTTTTTGGGTTTGATTTCGAGAAATCGCGAAAAAACTAGTTTTTAATTGGGAAGAAAAGTAACTTTATAAAAATGTGAATATCTTCGGTTTCGGTTTTCTTGGAAGGTAATTGAATGCCCTATCATTCATTTATAAACCTCTTTTTCATCTGGTACTTGACTTTGAAGTTATAATGGCTTTTATCAGAAATTTTGCATTAAATTTTTAACTTTTTTAAAAAGAGCTAGATTTTAAGTACGATTTTCACCATGAACAAAATTGAGTAAAATTTTTTTTTTTTGCTAGTTTGTTTATTTACGTCTAAGTTACAACTTTGTATTAGATACAAGATAAACTTGAAAAACTGCCAAAAAGTGGTAAAAACTTGGCTTTTTTGAGAAACTTTTGTAATTTTGATTATAAAGATGTAATTTTTTTGATTTGCTACAAAGAAATGCTTTGTAGGCCAAACCAAGAGCAACAACTTTGCCAAAGATATAAAAGCAAAATTCAAGATAGTTTACGAGATATTGAATCGTAAATCCTACTCTGAAGCGAAAAAGTTCAAAGTGCAATGAAAAGAAAACGGCAGCTAATCAGACTAAGCCCAGACAGGATTTTTATACTACCATCATACCCTTTTAGAATTTTTTGGTCTCAGTGTTATTAAATTTGTAAAACTTCGCGATTTTTTGGAGCGCTTGACTTACACCTCATCTGTTTACCCTTCAATTAGTGCAATTAGTGTACGAGATATAGAGTTCCCAAATTCAACCAGAAGCAAAAAAAAACTTAAGAGTGCAATGAAATTAGAACGGCTGCTAACCAGACCAAACCCAGTCAAGTCAACAACAAAGTATGCGTTCAGTTCACAAGACGATACACCATTTCGAAATTTGTTTTTAGACTTGTGGACTAGCTGTTGACGAGTCCACACACTTGGTGTATGAAGTTGTATAACATATAAGTTACAACCTTGGCCACTGTTTAGTACTAGATGTATCGGATTGTAATGGGGATCAAAATTAAAAAACCTATAAACAGTACACTGAGAAAAAAATCAATCCAAGCCCGAGATTATAATCTTGAAACAGAGACGAGATAATCTTAACCCAAGATTATATGCTCAATTTAAATCTTTATCGCCTTTAAGATAAAACAATCTCATTTTTTAATATGAAAAAAAAGACTAAACTAAATTAAGCATTTTTTACTTTTAGGTGATGGGTGCGGGGTGGAGAAAGGGTGGTGTGATTGGTTAGTTTAGTTAGTGGTTTTAGTTATTAACCTTTTCTTCTTTCTAAAAAACTTATATAAGTTGTAAATTATGAATCCGCCGATACTGGGATTTGAGCTCAGTACCTTCTGCGCACTGAAACACTAATACCACCACTCTACCACCGAGCGTCAACTGTTAGGTCAAACCAGTTGCAGTATAAGCAGAGATTTTCGCAGCCTGAGTTCTTATACTGCAACTGGATGCGCTTAAAAACTACGGCAAAATCGACTAATCGGCAGTGCCATTGTGTTATTGAACGAAGAGGTCGTGGTTCGAGTCCCAGGAGGGGTTGGTGGGTTGCATTGCAAACCGAAAATTGTTTTTTGTTTAACAAACTATATGTCTATATAAAATTTTTCAATTGAAGCTTCACAGAAAACTGTAGGATAGTTAATAAGTTGCAAGATGATAAATCATGTTTTTAAAATTTCTAAGCTCATTTTAAAGTTTTTCAATCTTGTTTTTATAAGATTGCAAGGTTCTTGAAAACGTGATTTTCAATATAGATTTTAGATTGATTATTTTTTCTCAGTGTAGGTTTCAACATCAGACATTCCTGAGCATTAAACATTTCGTATATCAAATCATTGTTTGTAGCCAGTGAGCCTTTGAGCTGTTTTGCTGAACTATTCGAATCGGAAACATTTACTAAGCTGATTTATTCGAATGGTTTTTTTGAAAAGGGGATTCGAAGGGCACTACGAGTAGACTCGTTTAGTTCTTAATCGAAAATAAAGTTTCTAATTTATCTATTTATCTGAGATTTATAAGAAGTATATGTTCCTGACATGTCGGAGTAAGTTTTCCTCTTACCATAGATCATGAAAAACCAACCGAAATTGTAAACATTTTTGTATGAGATTTCGCATCTATGTATACATGAGCTGATCTTTGGATTGGGAATCACATTTAAGAGCACTGCCTCCACTATGCTCCACTCTATCACAGACACCATTCACTATGTTTTGGGCTATAAAACAAAATTCCGATAACGTGGGAATCGAACACGGCCTTTTTCCACTGAATACTATATTTAATATTTTCCTCTCTGTCCGCTTCTAATCTGCCATATTTCAACTAATT
>JBAMBO010001849.1:0-54751 GCA_037044535.1 Lordiphosa magnipectinata
AAGCCCGCGTTGCTCCCGACTGCAGAGTTCTCCTGTAGGCAGCGCCTTTCTCTGCAGTAGCGTCGCGGCACTCCTCATCATACCAAGTCTGCTTTCGAGGGTGCTCGGCGTATCCGAGTATCTCCTTGGCAGCCGTACTCATGGAGTGTGATATATGATTCCGCTGTTCGCTTACACCATAAGGGAATGGTGAGTTTTCCCTGAGCAGTTGGAATTTTTGTTTAAGTATGTATTTTAAGCTCCTTACGCGACTTATTGGATTTTGTTTAATTCGGCGTACCATTTCATATAGCTGCCATATAACATATCTGGCCGATTTGCACCAACTTAGTTGGTTTTAAAGATATTGAACTTTTTAAGCTTTTTTAGCGACTTATCGAAAATGGTTCGATTCGGCGTACTATTTCATATAGCTGCCATATAACTGATCTATCCGATTTGCACCAACTTTTTGGTATTTTACGCTATTCAGCTGAAATTCGGTTTGTACTTTTATTTTTAGCTCTAAGTACGACTTATAAAACTTTTTAGTGTTTGACGCTACCAAGCAAAAAAATTTTTTATCTCCTTCTCACATAATATATTCAACTTATTCACGAATTCAGCTGCAATAAAGCCAATTTTCTCGAAAAGTCGCACGGTGTAGCAAGAAGTGTTAGTTACTCATAAATCTGCACACTTTCGTTAAAAACTTTGCATTTAAAACCCTTTGCAGTGTTGTGCCATGCTTAACTATTATTCCACAAAACACAGCTACACTGGTTAGGGTAAACCTAATGTTAC
Source organism: Lordiphosa magnipectinata (assembly GCA_037044535.1). Classification (NCBI taxonomy): domain Eukaryota; kingdom Metazoa; phylum Arthropoda; class Insecta; order Diptera; family Drosophilidae; genus Lordiphosa; species Lordiphosa magnipectinata. The sequence goes on from JBAMBO010001849.1 coordinate 784, forward strand.
ACATTAACAACACGCGGCACATATGAGCAATCGAAATCAAAAATGACAAACGCGTTTACAACTTATAACCTTAAATATCTGGACTAAAAATTTGCATTTTTACAATTTTTATTTTGCTTCTAACTTTTTAAGCAGGCGCACTAAAAGTTGGAAAATATTTGCTGCCAATTTCACAAAAAACACGTGGCACACAAACAGCTGACTTTAATTAAAGTAATTAAAACATTAAATGGAAAATCCATCTCTAAATTTTTAGTGACTCTAACTAACGAACGGTGCACGTGCGACCCTCCCTCTGGAACATTTTTTTTCTTATTTCGACCTCATAAGTACAAAAACAAAATAAACTAGTTTTAATTTTCTAGATTGTTCCAAACAACACACTGTGCAGTGGTCTAAAGTATAGAATCGGGTACTAAGAACGAAATTGCAGTTCTAGATTCATTTTGTCTTAGCTTTAAGATATTTTACTTACTTTTATTTTACTTTTATTTTTTTTATACTTTAAAAATATTTGCACAATTCAAATTTCAATTGGCTTAATTAATTTCGGAATTCGGGCATTGAATCTGTATTGAACTAGAAGCACACTGTGGAGAGAAATAAAACATTATTTTTCATTATTATTGCTGTTTCCCTTGTCTGGCCGACTAAATATGAAACAGCCCTCGGACGTCGTACATCGTGCATGAGCAATGGAACACATACACACACAACCCTTCAGTCATCAGGTGACAATATTATTATTTGTTGTTGTATATAATTAGAGCGCAAAGTGTTTGCTTTTCGATAATTTTGGCATTATTTATGGTTTTTCATTTTTTTTTTTGTGAAGGTAACACAAAATTATATAGACAATGGCCGTTTTAATGGCTAAAGTTGACATGCAATGCAAAATGGAGGAGTGTAAATGTGCGATATGGGACGACCATTACAAAAATAAAGTGCCAGCATGTAGTTAACCGCCAGTTTTTATCATTTGGTGGTTGTAGTCTGGTTGCCGCTTTGTTGGTTCACCTAATTGTGGGGGACAATGTGCAAAGAAAATTACAAACTTGATGCGAATAAGAAGATAAAACATATTCGTGTTTATACAATAGACTTGGGGAATGCACGGATGAAATACACGATGAATTTTGATTTAAATGTATCATCACTTAAAATTTAAACTAATAAATTAATGATTAATATGTCGAGAGCAAAAATGGTACACTGTGACATCTTTTACAATCTTAGTCCAAAATTGGGTTAAAAATGAAGGACATGTTAGTCTGTTCGTATAGTCGGTGGGCCAAAACCTTTTGAGAATCTTCCTTCTCTAAAATGTCCAAAGGCTATGATAATAGTATAAAAAAATGGATTGGGTTTGGTTTGGATAGCTGCCGTTTCCGTTTTATAGCACTTTGAAATTATGATTCAGATTGGATCTACGAACTGCATATTTTGTAAACTAATTGGAAATTTGAATTAAGCTTTTTATCGATTATTTTGCGCGTGTTATCGCCTACCAAACATTTATACATTGCAATTCCAAAAAATCGAATATTTAAACTAAAAACTATAAAAATGTGGAAAAAACACATCAAGGTTTCTCCAGTTTTTTTTCAGTTTTGTCAACATTATCTTGAAAACAGTTTCAAGTTCGACCAAACAATGCATTGAAATATGTTAGCTTGGACTAAAAAACAAACAAACCCTAAGTCAAACCAACTTCATTCGATTTCTCCTTTATTTAGTATTTATACCTGCAAGCATCTAAAATTTTCATACAAACTCAAAAAATTGTCTATTTATAATCAAAAATTAAAAAATATCAATTTCTATATTTGTGTTTTAGTTATGAATTGATTGCTTTTTAAGTGATTTAACCTCAAAAAATGAAGTTGTGAGAGAAGAATTACCAAATATTATTATAATTACGAACGCTCCGCGCTTCAAGAATATTTAAAATCTGACTTTCAGGAAGACGAAAATCCACTCTAGTTCTCCTGACACAATGCTAATGATATAGGGATTAGCAAGTTCGTTATAAGTAAATATTGGTCAGCTACATCTGTGTCCACATCAACAACAATGTCAACATCGACAATATGTTTAGGTTGCCAAGCAGTATCCAGCAGGATGATAAACACAGGAGATAAAATAAAGCGAGCTTTTGAGGCGAACGCTACAAATTTTCACCATGCTTCGAGTACCCAAGGCAGCAATATCCAGAATACCTAATCACAAACCAATTTTGTCGGACCCCCAAGCACCCTCCCAAAGGGTCGCCTGGCAGCAAGTGCCGACCAAAAGGTCTTTGCCAACAATAAGGGTTGCTGCTGAGGCATGCAAAAATGGAAAGTTTAACTTCCAGCTTCTCCATAACACTCATTCCACTAATAAGAACTTTCTTACTTACAGCGACATCAGACAAAGCTCGAATTGCTATTCAATCCTGGCAGTGGAAGAAGCCGAATCAGCACAAATCGAGGCCGAAATGGAGGCCACTGAGCACCAAGAACAAAGGAACACAAACCACCACATATCCAGAAGTAATAAACATAGAAATGATTCAAAGTGAACTGGATCAAATTGTGGATCCAGCCAAATCTGAGCTGTGTGTCTACTAATTGGCTGATGTGAATTTACCTGGTGTCAACTTAAGGAGCACAAACCATTCCAAGTTGTGGTACGGAATATTTCAGATCCAACTTCCATAATGAAGTAAAATACAATTATTTAAGTTGCTTTTTATACCCTGTTCCCCTCAAAAATGGGAAAAGGGGATAATGAAGTTATACAAATGTATATAACAGTCAGAAGAAAGTATCTCCGACCCTATAAACTATATATATTCTTGATCAGCATCAACAGCCGAGTCGATTTAGTCGATTTAGCCATGTCTGTCTGTATGAACGCGTTGATCTCAGAGACTATAATACAGAGTCCGGCACGTCTCAGTATCCAGTGTATTGAACAGGACTCTGCGGCAGCGACGTCGACACACCGACAGTATACGAGCTTATACTGCTCTCTTTTGCAACAACAAAGATGTGCTAAATGAGCTAAACACACACACACAACGATAAAATGTGCATGTGTGTTTTGCCGGCCCCTGCTATAATAGATAGAGCCATAAGTTTTTGCATGTATGCAGGTGTATACCGTACCCAGATCAAGTTTGTTTCAGATTTGGAAAATTGTTCCTCCTATTCCTTTTAACCACTGTCTCAATTTTTAAATTTTAACTCTGAGCTTGAATTTCACAATAAGATCCGAGCAAAAACAACATTACTTGGTACAGGGTATTTTGTAGTCGGGGTACTCGACTGCAGCACTCTTACTTGTTGAAATAAGCGATTTAGCTTGTCATGTTCGGTTAATCTTAATTTACTACTTCTCCGTCTGAACCAAACCGGTCAAAACGGTCAGAAATGCTACGGATTTAAATTAAGGAACACTCACAGAAAAAATCAAGCCGATCGTGCTTGATACTAGAGATGGGCGCGGGAAGAAAAATCGTTTCCGTCCCATCCCGACCCCTTTTCTTTTCCGTCCAGATCCCGAACCCAAATTTTCAATTCGATCCCATCCCGTCCCGATCGCGACCACGTCTATTCCAAGCTGTTCCGATTCAGACCTTAAATATTTTTTTATGTAGCATCTTTTTTTTTTTCCAATTGTATCGGTGTAGTCCACTTGTTCCTGTGCGGCCTGCATATGGGTAATTCTTTTATAAGCCGAACAGATGAAAAGCTCACCATATCCGTAATTTCCGGTTTTGCACAAAAGTTTTTTTGTTAATTTTATAAACAATTTCAAAAATCGTCAAAAACGGAAAAATGGAAAAAAAAGTTTTTTAAAAACTGGATTTCTCAGGTTTGGTTTATCAGACAGGTCTCGTGTTGATATTGCTGAATAGTATTTTAATGTATCTATCAAAATACAAATTTAAAAACTTTTTAAATTATTTAATAATATTAAGTAATTGTTGCTAAATTTTATATATAACTTTTTCTCAGTGTTAACCACCATGATATAGCTTCTAAGGATATATAATTTATTGCTCTAAACACAACTTTAATTACGGTGCTTTCAAAAAGATGGAGACTTTTATATTTTAAAAGATATTTATTATTGAAGTTATGAGCCCCGATCCCGACTAAAAATTTTCAATTCACTTCCGTCCCGCCCGATGCCTCACTTTTTTCGGGATTGTTTTGTTTTACTTACTTTACTGGTACTTGCATTCGGACCTTAGCTCACTCGACTATTAGGCATAAGCAACAACTGACGTCAAAATCATACTTAAGAATGTAAGCAGTTGGCACTTTGCCGCTCAGCGAGAAACAAGGGCCGTGGTCGAGTTGACTAAACATTCGATTAGAAAACGTCGAGGTCGTGAGATCAAGTTCCATTAGGAGCATGGTTTTTTTTAATTTTTATTTTTTATTTGAGGTGTTTTTACATTGTCTATATATATTATACAATCCTTAAATCCATTTTGATTCATTTTATTAACTGCTTTCCCGTCCCACGATCAAGCTTATGCAGCTTTCAAAGTGGTTTCTGTTAGTCTTCACATTTTCCCACTTCTTTTTCCTTCAAGTGAATGGCTGGTTTCTTTATGCCTTTTACACACTGCAATTTACGAATTGTCAATCTAATATTTTCTACGCAATTTACGCAGAGAACTTCTTCCCCGACCAAATGCTTTGATTGGGTTAATAAAAGACCAACGAAGCGTTAAGAAAAAGCAGTTAGCAGTCAAATTGCTAGGGGCTGGGACTTTGATTGGACCCCGAACCAAAAAGAAGAAAAATAAAGGCAGGCTGCGAGCAAACTCTTAATTTAAACAAATATTTTGCCAGCGTGTAATATTGACTACAAATGCATGTGCAAATGTTGCCACGGTTTAAAAGGATACACAGGACAGGCTGACGCGGCTGGCACACACTCCTCCTAAAAAGCAAAAAAAACCAAAGCAATTTAAGCCAAAAGGGTGTCACATGTGCCAAATGACTTTTGCGTGTGGAAATGACAATGATTTCTGCTATGTAGACAATAACGAAATGCAAACAAAGGACAGGACATCACGGCAGGACAACTTCATAGAGCGGCATTTGCATTTGCCTGCCATATTTGTAAATGAAATTTGCGACACACACACACAGCAAGACCTCAAATTAGTTTTTGGCCAAATAGTTTGGCGCTGCCAAGAAAATGATTAAGCCTGCGATTCCGCCTCCTCGTGGCAGGACGACACATGTTGGCTCATAAAACTGTCACAAAATGACTTTACAACTTAATACACGGCACATGGCAGCGACTGGGGAGCTCGAAAACTGAAGACATCAATCACATTGACTGCCGCAAATAGTAGAAACGTCAAGAAGAGAGCCAGACAACTGACGCCATGGCGGCCACCCGGCAAAGCGTCATTAGAGGAGGCACTGCCATTATTTTGACCGCAAAGTGCAAAGTTTTGCGGGATGCGCCCGCGAAATTGCATTGGCAGCTGTCTGAATGTCTCGCGCACTTTTCGCGACAGCTTCGCGGCTCCAGCTCCTCTTAGAAACGAATGCATTTGTATTGGACAGGATGAGAGATGGTTGCCGCCAATGTGCCAATCTCTATGCTTATTCGATTAGATGACTCTATCCAAGGACTAATTAAATCAAGAAAGAAAGTCGGTCAAGCCCGACTATAAAATACGCTGCATCGCTCAAAGTTTGTTAGAAGCCACACAAAGTGGCAACGAAGCTATAAAGTGTGCAAAGTGCTGCACATCGCCGTTGCGGCTGATGCTACCTGTCATAATTGTTTGTTTTTCTCATATCTCGACTATTGTTGATTTGGTTTTCACCATTCCTTTAGCAAATCTATACATAATCTTGATTACTAAATATCTTCATCTATCTACAAAACTGTGGATGATATGACGTTTTTTCCAAATTGCGAGGGCGGGAGGGGGAGTGGCAAAAATGTAAAATATACTTCATCTGCCTGCAAGTATAATGAGTTTTTGTCCCATACATGTCAATCCTCCATCTCTTAATATCTCTAGGATCTGTTTGTACATATGGACAGACGGAAATGGCTATATCGACTCGGCTGTTAATGCTGCTCAAGAAAATACATACTTTATAGGATCGGAAATTATTCCTTCTTCCTGTTACATACTTTTGCACCAACTTAATATACTCTGTGTACCTTTGGTAAAGAGTATAAAAACGTGACTTTAAAATTTTGGAAAATCTACCGCCCAAGTCGGAAAATTCGCGGAAAACTGTTGTATGAAACTTTTTGTATATCATCCGATCAGCTCCTAAGCTCTCACCTGATTTTTTGAATTTTGTAAAATTCGGCAAATTGGCGGAAAATGGTTCCAAAATATACATTGTTGACATCCATTGTATCGGATTTAAAATTATTTTCAGAGCTCTATATATGGAAATTCCATTCAACTGATATTCACTTTTTTTGGTGGGGTCAATTTTTCAATTACGCCCGATTGCCTTCAAGCTCATTTTCAATCCTACATATACAAAAATATTTAACGAGTGACTTTAAAATTTTGGAAAATCTCACGCTATGTTCGGGAAACTCTTTTATGAAACTCTTTTGTTTTTCTTCCGATCAGGTTCGAACTCCTTTTCAAACATCTTTATGAAAATGACAATAATGACTGCATACCAATCTTCCTTAAAATTTACTGCCTTGGATAGAAAGTGGATGGTTAAGGTTGTTTGGGCGAGAGTTTAGCTTCCGATAAACTTCACGCTTATTTTCGAAGCTACACATACAAAAAAATGGAATTCTTGACTTACAAAGTTTGGAAATCAAACCCAAAGTTGGAATAAAACAGTTTTATTAACCTCTTTTGCTTTTATCTGAATTTTGGTTTTTTATTCAAAATATTCAAAGCTCTATATAAAAAATCGATAAATATAATATTGACTTTTTTGTTTGTAAATTTTCAATTTTCCATCAACTAGATTCTAAATACACAAATGCGAGCGAAGTCGCGGGTATAAGCTAGTAACGAATATCGAAATTTTTTTTGACATTTTTCGTTGATATTTTTGTTGCCTTCTGCCACTAAAAGTGAAGTTTCTTGAGGGTATTCTTTTTTCATTTCTCAGACGACGTGCTGAAGAATATGTGTAGTATGTATATGTTGTTGCGGTTGTTTTTTGCAAAAGGTGACATAACATAAAGCCCATATAAAAAATTTTGATCGTAACTTTGAAATATAACTCAAAACTTTTATGAGCCTTATGTATGGGAGTTAAGTCCGTAATTGCGTATTGAATTTTTGACTGAGGCTTAAATTTAGTTGCCATGAAGTGATATTCCATCTAATTTTGGATAAAAATCCGCGAGTAACACACCAGAGAAGATGGAGAAAAATTTTATAAACATATCCAATGTCTAATAAAAACGCGAATTGGACGACCATGGATAGCGACCATTACATATATACCGATATTTTTTTCTGTGAACGGCAACTACAATGACTGTTTTCAAGTTAAAAGCAGCAATTAAAAAAGACAGCTACAACTTTGAAGAAAAGTTCTTAAATAATCATATGGCGGTAGGGTCAACTCTACGTAACAATTACACGCATCGCCATTAGTATCACAAACACAATTTAATTTACGCACATATTCAGCGTATATTTTTTTGAGGATTCTAGGCTATATTATGAAAAATGGTTATATAATTCTTAATTAAAGATACTGCCCATTGGGAGTCTCAAATTCCCATTTTCTGACTGAATAATTTCGAGCTGATAAAACTGCATATGGGCATTTCCAAACTGACGTGAAGTTACGATCTAAGATCTTTTTGAAAAATATGAAAAGCTTGGATTCTTAAAAAGATTGTTCTATATTTGGGTAGCAATTAAGTAGCCCTATAATCAGCAAAAACATTGAGATCAATCGATCATAAGGAGTTCAAGATATAAGCAATCAAATATGCTGGCGTGACGTTACATAAAACGGCAGTGGGTTTTGACTTGTTTTAGAAAAATGCAAAACTCTGCGAATTGGGCAAAGCTTTTTGTATAACATTTTTTTAGTATGATTTGAAATAATACAAGTTTATTTTTCAGGTTATCTTATTCAAAAATGTTTGCCAATTTATATATTTAAAAGTGGCCCATATTAGTTCATTTTGATTATTTCCCCATGAAAAAATTATAAAAAATAGTGTTATTAAGTACTTTTCATTTTCTGGTCTCGGTGGACTTTTCTATGGAATTGCCCATATCTTGTGAGGCGAACCACAAGTTAACCCAAGATTTATAGCAAAATTATTCAACGCATGTTATCATTATGCATGTTATCGTTATTCTTTGATGCCATAGCTTAATGCACCAATTATTGTAGGAATAGCTCCGCTGAAGCCGATACCACCAGATGGTTTTCCTGGACGTTCCTGCTCTTTCTCCGCGCTCTCCACCATTTCTATTCTCTTAAGTTTTGTTTTATTTAAATAGATTTTAAACGGTGCTCTGACACTGACCTCAAATTTTCATATTGGCCTTAGGTCCAAACAAAATTTGGGCTTTAAGACCGAATTCTATTCGGACTTCTTATATTATCTTATGTAATAGTAGCAGAGATCTATAATCAGTCCAAGTCTTAAAAGGTCATATATCTGTCTGGCAAAGCATGTAATGTGGTCAGTTCTTTTCTTATTATAAACATAGCTAGCAATGTTATTAAACGCTACATTAAGTCGTCTCTGAGAAGCAGCTTCACAGTTTTCGAATATTTCAATTCCATAACAAAGAGTGGGTGTCAAGTACGTCTTTACAATAAGGAGTCTGAGATTAGTCGGCAAATAATATTTAGTCAACGAAAGCTGTCTTAGTATTCCGAATGTTTTACCAGCGGCTTTAGTCACTTGTTCATTCCAGCTAAGAGTGTCATTAAAACTTATACCTAGATTAACGGCTTGAGCAACATATTCTAAAGGGGTGCCAGCAATATTTAGTCGAGGTAGATTTGTGGTACTTAGTGACTTTTTATAAATTACTATGCTTTATGTCAGGTCACCTATGCAAACATATGTAAATAACAAATGTTACTCTTTAGACATGACAACTACCTCGCCCCATTGCTGCTGAGGCTGTTTAAGCGCTTTGCAAGCTGACGCACAATGCAACAGAAGCGTTTTTTCGCGTTTTTCACACAGGATCTCTGCGAAGGCGCAAAGATCTGCATGTATGGGTTCCAGCATGAGGCTTACACTTACAGTGGCTTCTGATTAAACAAAATCCGCGTGAAAGACCAATGTTTCCCATATCTGACGATTTCATTTCATTAGTATAAATAAAATATATTTTGTAAGAGTTCAAAATAAAAGTAAAAAGTTTTTAAAATGTCATGCTTTAATTTAAATGGCAGTTTCAGCAGAACAGAATACATGTCAAATCCTATCTCTTACCATCTCTGAGATCTCTTCGTTCATGCGGACGGACAGACGGACATGGCTATATCGACTCGGCTGTTGGTGCTGATCAAGAATATAAATGCTTTATAGGGTCGGAAATGATACCTTCTGCCTGTTACATACTTTTGCACATACTTAATATACTCTGTGTAACCTTGGTACAGAGCTTAAAAATTTTAAATTGATATTAACTAGTATCAAAATGATGCCAAGAGTTTGACAATTGAAATATCAAAGTGATAAGACACTCTATCAAGTTGATACTAAAAAATTAATACAAAAAAGTGTCAACCTGAAACAAGTTAGTATCAATATGATATTCTCGAAATATCATTTTAACTCTTTCGAAACTATCAACTTGATATTTGGAGTATTAAAGAGAATTTGATACTAAATAGTTTCAAATTGATGACTAAATAGTGTCATTTTGATGATTTTTGTTTTTTTTGTTTTACAGTTTCCCTTAATTCCACCATTGTGTTTGGTTTCCACTTTCCTAGTTTAGCACTCCCGCTGTTACCTGGCTGGAAAATGAACATTTGGAAGAAAACGTGAATTTCCCAAAGCATAGTCCATGGTTGAAAGGTGGTAGGCTACAGGATACGGCCTTGAATCAGCTTGATTTGGGAAATGACATCAAAAAGACCGCAAGTTGGACAGTTCGCATACTCGACAGCAAAATGAAGTAGTGGTCCAAAGCGAATCAGATTTTGTAACACAAATTAGTAGCTAAAAATACAAGTACAACCCGAATTTCACTTCAATAGCGTATATAGCTGATGCAAATCGGCCAGATCACGAGTGAATTTTTGGCAAGTCGTCTTGCTTGCTACTTCTTTTTCTTTCGTTATTAGCTTCAACCACATGCATCTTCTATGGTAGATCGTGCCAAAAGATCGTGCCAGCTTCATATGATTAATGAATCTGGGACGCTAGTCATCGGACCAGTTTGTTTGCTCAAGTACCCAGCCATTATTGTCCTCCCATTACAAAAGAAAGGCTGGGCAAACGATTTTCGGCTTTTCAACGAAATCAGCAGCCGTTCGAGAGTGACTTTTTGCCAGTTTAACACCTTTTGGCCAGAGGCTGAAAATTCCACACATTTTGCAAGCTGTGTCAATAGCAACACAACAAAACCCGTAAACAAGTTTCACATGAATTTTCATAGAGCTGAGGATCGAGGATGGAGGATCGCCTTCTACTATTTGCACTAATGAGCAAATGTAATAAAATCGAAACAGACAAAAGGCGAGCATTGCAATTGTTTTGGGTTTTGTGGTGCAATTGTGGGCTAACCACACAAACACACACAAATAGACATAGACTACACAATGCACAATACAGAGGGGAGTGAATGCGTCCAGTGCGACCAAAGAATACTGTTTATGTTCTCGCTTGATTTGTGAAGTTGCCCATAAATTATGTTGAGGCCAAAGGGGGAGAGAGAGAGAGAGATAGAGGAAAGCCATATGCCAGCTGTAGCCTCATCTTTTGCCTTAATTAGGCTGGCATTTTTATTGTTTTGACACAACAAAACGCAGCTTCAGCTCTGATCTCAGGTTTCAGTTTCAGCCTGTAGCGCCTCTGGGGCCGGATCGGGCTCGCGCTCTGCCTGCTTTTCAATAAGGCGCCGCCGTCTTGACCATTTCGAGTATAATCAAAGTGGAGCAACTGCCTTCTCATCCGCCTTCTGCCTATTTATGCGTTGACTTTTGCCTATAGTTATACATTGCACATTACACTGATTAGAGGGCAGATCGCTATTATTATGCCAACGACGACGAGTAAGTTGGGAAAGCTCTACAAGTAGAATAAGTTGGTCATGGTGAAACTCAGATACTCTGGCGAAGGTTTTTTGGTTGAAACATATCTAACAGGGCTGCTTATGCGGTTCTTATGAGAGTGCAAACTCAAATAGAATGAGTGCTAAAGTGCTTTACAAAAACAATTGTGCAGTCAGTGCACTGTACTATACCTTCAAATTCTCTGGCGCTTGAGAAAGCCAACATACCCTGCACCAAAATTCCATACTACCTGCCTAGCGTCGAGCTGCAGACAAATTTACAACGCAATCAAAGTGCTGCCTGTCCATAACTGCAATTCACTGGTCGATGTCGACCGCTCCGCAGAGTTTAAGATTAAACACATTTTGCATTTAATTTGCCATAATTATACTTAACATTGGCAACCAGGAGCGGCGGGGGCAAGCGCACGATGTTCGCTCTTGACGCGCCGGCAGCCGTTGATGGCGCCAAATTAAGTTGTAAATGGACTTGGACGCGCGGTTGCATATTACCAGGAATGTGGTGCCGCCGCTTGCAGCTGGTTGCATGGCCACAAATTCTAAGCTTGGAAAAACCTTTTGCCTCCACCACACTTTTTTGGTTATTAATTTACCTTCATTTCGTGTGAGTCGAAATTAATGGCGGTCAATTAATTTGCGCCACTAAACGTTTCGGTTTTTTTTAATTTATGTGTGGAAAATTGTGTTGCGGTTTACTTCGTAGGTTTTTCTGACCAGCATGTGTGTGGGCCACCTCACAATTTTTTTTTGGTATTTTGACAGCTTATTTCGGTCATGGAATTCGGCAGAGACAAATTTGTTTTTGATAGGTGTGTAAATGTGCCAGTTGAAATATTTGGAGTTGGAGTAGAGGCGAGCGTATCATGGGAATGTTGTGAAATTCAAATATACAATCTAATTTTATATAATATCCAGATTTTGAGCATACTTTGAAAACTAACAAATAGTACTAAGAACTACTTAAGAAATTATGCTTTGGCTACTTTGTGGCAGAAGCGTTTCCAAGCAGTCCCCATTGCGTCAAAAACCAACTAAAATGTGGTGGAAGTATACGAAATTAATTAAATTTGAACGATCGCCAAATCACATTTAGAAAAATCGCTAACGTAACACGATTTTCTTAAATTTTTATTTTTTTGTGGTTTTTTGGGATGCCCCTTATGAGCGAAGCTCTTTATGAAGAGAAATCTGACTTAAGACTTCAATACTTGCGTTACGTGTGTTACTCTATCGATGGTCGATTTTCGATTCCCGATACTCGACTTTCAATACTCGATTCTCGAAACTCGACTATAGTTTCTCGTTACCCAATTCTCGGTACTCTATAACACTGTTAAACAAAATCCACCTTTTTTTTTTACACCCGGCTCAAGACCCTTAAATTATGATAAAAAGGACCTCTGTAAGCAATACCTCATATTCAGTTTTTTCAATAAAGCCTCGGTTCGCGTTCAATGGATACTTTTGTACTTGCAACACACAGCGACAACAATTTTAACTTAGATTTTAACGGCTAAAGACAAAAATCTGAAAAAATCAGCAAATGTGGACAGAGTCATTAGGAACACAATTTACAAAATGCAGTTCAATCGTTAAATTGGTTAAGGTACCTCCAGAAGGAGTTAAGCCTTTGTTCTTGAATATCTGTAAAAGCGCACAGTAGATTTTTATAATGGTTAAATAGTTTATTGCATAACACTTAGAGATGGTACTCGACAGACAAAAAACAGCAATATGGAGTACCATTTTTAGACTCACCCACAAACCAATTCATATAGGCCATAAACCAGACCAAAAAAATAGGCAGAACTGCGTTTTCAGTTATACGAACGAAGCCTTGGTTCGCGGCTTATTGTTTTTTTTTGTACTAGCAATTCCTTTGAACAACATTGACCATTTAGGATATGACCGGATTATAATCCGTACTCAGCACTCGATACTCAGCTTTCGATACTCAGTACACTATTCTCTGTGCTTGTTGCTCAGCATTCAATACACAATACTCGATACTCAATACTCGCTAATCAGTACTGAGTACTGTGCAAATGGCAAAGCGACTGACTTTGCAAAGACAAAAGCATACCCAAAAGAATCGGTCGCAAAGACTACATTTTTCTAGTTTTAATCCCCCGGTCGAACGTGCGTAAAAGAGCTTCGCTTCTAAAAAAAAAACAAATTTTGCTAATATTCTTTTTCCGCACATCGACATTTTGTTTATGGTGAAAACAAAGTGGTCGCAGCGAAATATATCAGGCAGCAATTTATAATGCAAAATGTCCATACATTATTCAACAACTTGCTATGCACTCAAACGATCTAACTTGAATACGCACATAAAATCGCTACTGATTTTTATTCAATCAAACCTTGTTGGCGTTATGATTATAACCATGTTCGTATTCATTCCAATCGGTTCCCCTCGGAACATCTAATAAATAGTTTTTATACCCTTGTTGACGGTATACCAAAATTGTTCAGATGTTTTTAAAACATAGAAGGAACCATCTGCGACCACATAAGGAATATATAGTCTTGATCAGCATGACGAGCTGAGTTCATATAGCCATGTCCTTCTGTCCGTCCGTTTGTTTCTATGCTATCTCCTCCGTCAGTTTTAAAGCTATCTTTACCAAACTTTGCACGAAGCCTTTTGGTACGGAAACGCTGCACATATATCGGAATCGGCCGGATCGGATGACTATAGCATATAGCTGCCATAGCAACTATCGGTTGAAAAAGTAGTTTTAGTTAGAAAAACTTTTTTCTCTTCAACGCGAACGTGCCCAAAGTATAAGTTTTCTATGCTTTTACACAATTCCACCAAGATTGATGAAAATCGGTCAACTATATAGTATAGCTGCCATACGAAATATAATTCTGAAAAGAAGACTTAGTATGAAAAGCTTTTTTGTTTTCAATGCTATCGCTCCCAAACTTGTTACTGATGAATATTATATGCTACCACACAATTCTGCCATTTTTGATTCAAATCGGATGACTATAGCATACAGCTGCCATAGGAACGATCGGTCGAATAAGTAGTTCTAGTGAGAAAAACTTTTTGTTTTCAACGGTAGTGTCTTTATACTTTTCAGTTATGAATATTATCGGTTTCCACACAATTTTGGGGAGTTTGGTAAAAGAAGTGGCGCCATCTATTGCTGAGTATGGGAAATAAGTCAGCTAAGAATGTTCTAAGAAAATCATTTAAAACCTTAATTTATATAAATTATACATGCTGCAAGGGTATATAAACTTCGGTCGAGCCGAAGTTAGCTTTTCTCCATTTTTTCTTTCAGATTTTTACACATCCGCTCACCTTCTTCTATAGGGCCAGATGGGAATTTACTAGCCATGAAAAAAGTTTCTCAAACTTTTTGGCCGTTCGGATTCGGCGTTAAACTGTAGGCAATTCACACCGAAAGCTGATACTGCGTGTCAGAGAGAGACATGTATATTTCTCAGCCCTGTCCATTTGGCCTGCCCTGTTGTAAAACGAGAGCGTAACTTAAAGTTCTTGGCCCTGCCAAGAAATGTTTAATAGCCTTTATATCAGTGTTCCCCAGCCATTGCCCCTGGGGGCCGAACATACTCGCCAATTCACACCGAATGCTTGCCTAAGTCATGCATCACTGTGTGTTAAAGAGAGAGACACAGTCACATTTTCGCGCTGTCTTCTTGGGGAACCCTGCTTTATATGTTCCAGAGTGGGGAAAAGCCAAAAAGTATAAAACAATTTTGTAACTCGGCTATTTATTATCCGATCTTTTTGAAAAATTTGCAAGATTATAGATATTGCGAATATAAATGTAAGTTTCAAATTTGAGATCGATATCCTAAACATTGTGGGAGCCATTTTATAGTGGGGCTGGTGTGGTCGTGCCAAAAATTTAAAACTAACTTGATCTGCGTGCAGACAATATGAGTCTACATTTCAAATTTGGTTTCTAGTTTTTTTGTAATTTATTTGGCGACACAACTTATGCATTGTACTACCAAAATGAGCTGGATGCCTATACAGAACTGTTTCGTCGTTATCCCTAACGACTCTTCAGTAGGCTTTTCGCTGAAGATATATAATAGTTTCTAGTTTTTGAGATCTAGCTGTTAATACAGACAGACGGACGGTCATACGGACGGATAAACAGACAGACGGAAATGGCTATACCAAATGGAGAGAACAGAAAATTATTGGTGACCCCGAAACCCGACTTACTTGCAAACATGTTCAATCACTCAAATCCCGCTCAACCGAATCAATTCATCGCTGTGTTTTGTTCGCTAATTAAATGTACACAGAAATGTTCGATCAGGCGACACACATTCAACCGCTCTAAGCGCTGATTTTTGTTGATTGATTAAATGTGAGGCGATTAAAAGGCGGCTAAGCATATCCTTGCTCTTGAGAAAGGGTTTTGCTGGATTTCAAATATCATATTCTAACAATTTAAAAATTAGATAGTTTTTTTTAAAGTTGTTCTCACTCAATTGGCTCGTTTTACTACTTTTTGATGTAAAAACGTATGTAAAAGAAAATAAAGAAAAACTGCACTTTTTAAAATCAAATCCTTTTCTGATTTTCCTGCTTGGACCTCACACACACAATCACTAAGATGCAGTTGCCAACCACCATAATTAAACAGTAGCTGGCTACACCTTTTGACTTAAGCATACCCTTCTGCAATTCCCACACACACTCTCACACTTAGCTCTTTCACTTACACCCTCGACCCCAGCCGCTAAACGATCTATATCTCACCGTGTCCTTCTCCAGTTGGCCGTTTGTTTTGACCGCTCCAACAAATGAGACTAATTTGTCAAATGCCTTGTGGGCGCGCATTTCGAACTTTCATTCAATTTGAATTCTTTTCAATTTGTGATATGGAGTTTCTTTTCTTTTGCGTTGCCATGAAATTTTCATTTGACAGGCCCTGGGCAAAGACATGTTTTGGATATTAATCCTGATCCTGAACAGCGCCTGTCAACTTAGGGAGATGTCGAAGCGGCGAACAGCAGGAATACCGTTTTTGGACAGTGATTAAGCGAGAATTAAATGTCAGTTGCGGTAGCGGGGACTAAGCGTGAAATGTAGGCAGTAGACGGATGGATCTGAATGGGGGGATCGGGATCGGGATCGAGGTAGGGATCTCTGCTGGCATGTTGACTAATGTGGCGCGCTTAAAGTGAAATTGAGAATTAAGCCTCGATCATGACCAACTGGCCAGGGCCCTGGGGCCCTGCCAACTGTTGAATAAAATATGCAAAATGTAAATGCGAGACGTCAATCAACACAGCGTCAGCTTCCAACTGCCAACTGCTAACAAAGGCAACTGGCCGTGCAAAAAGCCAAAAATGAAATGATTAAAAAAAGATTATAAATATCTCATATGGCATCGTCGTCGTCGTTCACTCAACTCGGAGCTCATTAAGCAGCCATGACGAATGGAAATGAAACTGATATATTCGAGCAGTATGCTTGAATGCCAGGCGAATGCGTGTCCAGACGGACGACACCAGGCTGGCTTTATATGGCAGTCTGCGGGATTAGCAGTTGTACCGGGCCAGAGCCCAAGTCAGTACCGTTCCGATGGCTGGTAATCAGCTGGGTGGTCTGTTGCTGATTTTAAGGTGACTTGGCGTGAATTTGTTAACTTCTGCTTCAAGCTCTTCTGGCGCTCTGATGGACGCACAAACAAATGGAAGGAAGCAGGGAAGAAGAGCAAAGGATAGTAGAAATATGCAGTAAAATTTTCAGAAATGAGCCCAAACTTAAATGGAATTTTTATAAATTAAATTGCCTACTATACTTGTTTTTATCGTTATCTTTTATCGATAGCGACTGTACAATCCGCTGATCTAACAACAAAAATTAAAACTTCTCGAAATTGTGTGGAAACCGATTATACTCATAACTGGAAAGTATAAAGACGCTACCATTGTAAACAAAAAAGTTTTTCTCACCTGAACTACTTTCTTGACCGATCGTTCCTAAGGCAGCTATATGCTCCAATTTGGATCAAACTTGGCAGAATTGTGTGGTAGCATATAATATTGACCAGTAACAAGTTTGGGAGCGATAGCACTAAAAAAAATTAAAATTTTGCTACTAAGACTTTTTTCAGAACTAACTTTTGTATGGCAGCTATACTAAAAAGTTGTCCGATTTGACTTGAAAAACTTGGTGGAATTATGTGAAAGCATAGAAAACTTATAAATACGAGATTTGGGGACGTTCGTCTTGAAGACAACAAATTTTTTTACTAAAACTACTTTTTCGACCGATAGTTGCTATGCCAGCATATTCTATAGTCATCCGAACCGGCCGGTTCCGACAAATGTGCAGCGTATTTTTACCAAATAACTTCGTGCAAAGATTGGTAAAGATAGCTTTTAAGCTGAAGAAGGAGATCGCATATAAGCAGACGAAGAGACGGACGAACAGACGGATATGGCTATATCAGCTCAGCTCGTCATGGTGATCAAGAATATATATACTTTATGTGGTCAGAGATGCTTCCTTCTATCCATAATAATTCTATCCGTATAATGATTCGATCTCGACCTTCGGATTGAAGTTTTAAGTACGAGTCGAAGTTGATTGTACTTGAAACAAGTATACATGAACAGCTCCTGGAAGAAATAATGCTTAAACTAAGCAGTTAATAAAAATTGTAAATGTCAGCTAACGGATTTTATAATTACAATAACTTAAGTATTGAATATTATGATTAAGGGCCATTTTCACATCTTCTACATAGAACTATCTGTCACATTAACTACCAAGTAACAGAGCAAAATCTATGACTATCCGGACTAACCTAGGACTTTTCCCTTACCTTCTGCAGAATTGTAGAGGTTTGCAGCCTTGATTTAAAATCTCTTTTTTTCGAGAATCTTGCAATCTTATAAAAATAAGATTGAAAAACCTTGAAATGAGCTTAGAATTCTCAGAAACAAGATTTATCATCTTGCAACTTATCAACCATCCTACAGTTTTCTGTAATGCTTCAGTTGAATATTTGTATATATATTTAGATTTATTTTGACCTCGTTGTTCTAAGATACATAGTTGAAGCTTTTGGCGTGGTCTCATAGCTCGCTTTGCCAACGGGCGACACTTTATAGGCGCAACCAGTTGCAGTATAAAAACTCAGCTGACAGAAATCTCTTCTTATACTGCGACTGGTTGCGCCTTAAAAGTAACTCCCGTTGGCAAAGCGAGCTAAGAGACCATGCCGTGTGTTCATTCCCCCAAGATACTGAGTTCAACTTCCAGTAGCAGCGGATTAATAATAATCATTTTTATAAGTATTTCAGAAAGAAGAAAACCCACCCACTTAACTCCAATCAAATAAAAAAGATTTTTTATTTTTGTCTTTTCCTATCATGTTACCAAATAAGATTGTTTCAACTTAAAGTCGAGTAAAAATGATCTTTATCCAAGATTGATGGATTAAGACTAAAATTGAGAATATTTTGCCTCTGTCGAATTCTGGCACTGTTTCGTCTCTTTTCAAGACTATAATCTTGGGTTTAGATTGATTTTTTTCTCAGTGTACTCAATTCAGGTACGAATCCTACTTGAAAATGAAATAATCCTGCATTGATATTAAAGCGAGTACGGAAATCCAATGAAATAGCGAAAGAGAGTATTCCGGGACTAGAAAATCCGTACTTAAGTCAACTTCTGACATCGTTTGGGATTACTTTCAATACGAATAGTTCGGGACTTTGATTTCGTGTGATTGAGTTTATGCTTAACCGAGAAGGTCAAGCTAACTTCGTCTGTGCCGAAAATTTTATACCTTTGCAAATTCGGTTTTTGAACTATCAAAGTTAAAGAACGATAGAATTCAAATCAAAATTTTTTCTAACTATTACCCCTTTTCCGACAGATAGTCATCTGATTTCGACCAAATTTACAATTAACAATCGCCGAGATTATAAATGTAATGTAAAATGGCTTTAAAAAGCCCAAAAGGCCACAAGCCGAGCTTCAGTTCGCCGAGTTTAAGTACGATAAAATTGAAAACACTAAAGTTTTTCTCACTTGGACAACTGAAGGACTGCGACTTCTACTTCTCGGTACAGTTCGACGACTACGACGCAACGGGCTGGTTCGTTGTATGGCCACCTAAGCCATTCTGACACCTGTAGACCAATTTTTCATATCACAGCCTAAATAATTTCTGAGATGTGAACTTGAACCACTTTAAAGCTGGTTCACCTAACAAGTTTTCACTTCATAGCTCAAATAATTTCTAAGATATGGCTTTTAAATAGGGTTCGATACCGCAAAGAAAAAAAAAAACGATAAATTTTATGTTTATATGACCCTATATAAAATATCAATTTTTTCATATCATTTGGCAAGAAAATAATATCATTCTGATCCAAAATAATATCACTTACTTTAATTGATATTGAAAAGTTTCAGAATGATATTTAAAATGTAATAATGATATGTTAAAAAATATCGATTTGAAATTTGTAACAAATCAATTTGATCTTAGAGCTTTTTAGTAGGCTCTAGGTCACTAATTTATGATTTTCATCATAACGTTTCTTAAACTAGACACGCACAACACCACAAAGGAGGCTGGTTGATCGTATAGCTATTTCATAAACTTCCAACAGTTCAATCATCAGCGATCTTTTGCCCAACTTCAATGAGTTGGCAGTGGCTAGCTCATGACAGAACTGCTAAGACCGCTTGGGAATCCCAATTCAGACTTGTAGCGAAAATTTTGACAAACAGTAGTAAACGCCAAGTCACAGAAGCTTTGTATATGTGTTGTGCATGCTCCGTGATCGGCCCTTCTGATCAATTTGATATATTTTCATATCGGAGTAAAATTGAAATAAAAACATATCAATTTTTTTCTCGGTGCGGTCCTGATCCATTAAAATATCCAACTTCTAACACTAACACAGAACAAAAAAATGATTTTTTATGATCCGTTGGATGATTTTGAAGTCCATTTGGACTGAACAAAATAAGGATGGTAAAAATACTAATTTAATGTTAAATTGATTCTATATTTTAACCAATGGAGCTGAAAATCGTCCAAAAAATCGTTATAAAAAAGGATCCGATAAAAATATTCATTCCAAATGGATAATAATGGATCTTTTGTTTGCTGTGTTCAGACTAAATTTCCAGTTCATACATTAAATAACTTATGAAATATGGCTCTGAACCTCTTTTGAACCGGCTTAAAACTGGTTCAATACTAGTCCTGACCAGGAAAATATCCAACTCCATATTACCAATGTACAGACCAGATTTCAAGTTCATAGCTTAAAAAACTTATGAGATTGCCTCTGAAACACTTTTTAACCGGTTCGAAACCGGTCCAATACAGATTCTGATCTTGTAAGATACGGTTCTGAACCAATGTTCAATACCTGGTTGAATACCGTCTAGAATCCAGTTCGATACTAGTTCAATACCGGTTTACCTACATACCTTTTTAACCGTTTTTAACGGCTTTCGAACCGGCTCACAATCTTGAGATATATATGACCCTTTCCTGATCGGCATGAACATACTGTGAAAATTTCGTGAACATCGATTCAGCGGTTTAGACGTCTATAAGAAACAAACATTCAACAAACATCATACAATACATACAATTCAATACATACTTACATACTTTCACTTTTATACATATGTATAGGTAGTTTGTATAGATCGTCTTATTTCCCGACAATGCTGTGCATGTAGTTTTTGTTTTTTGTCAATAACCCAACTAACTCTTAATCTAATCAGTTGTCCAGGCATATGCATATTTCGCATAATTTTACAAAGTGCATGGCCATAAAATGAAAAGAAAAGAACTTTCGGACAAAACGTAGCATCCATAAACTTAAACTTTGGCAAATGCTTATCTTTCGAGTCAACTTGGATATGCAAACAACGGACAGCAGAGTTTTCAAAACTTAATGTGATTTGCTATTTATGGTATTTTTCAGTGACCCACCCAGAGCCCGCTCTGCTCCTACTCGGCAATCTCGGGCCACACGTCGTCTAATCCAACATATGGACTTGCGTAAAACTTTTGCATAAAAAACTCTGAGCAAATCATAAAAAAGATGGCAAACACATGGTATGTAAATCCCGAAGAGATAAGGCGTCGGAATAGCACAATGACAGCCGCAGGAATTGACCAAATCGCTGGGGCAGGCAAAGGACAGCCGCAAAAAAATGCTTCGTGGGGGTGGAGGAGTGAGTCCGAGATACACGTAAAGTAATTTCATAAGTTTAGCAAATCACGAACCCAAGCAACAAACAACTACAGCATCCTGAAGGTTTGGGGGGAGGGCGTTGTGAGTTTCGAACAGTCCTGCGGCTGTCTATTGGTCCGGACATGGGACACATATGTTATGTGGACCATCCTGCATGTTGTTATTGCTGCTGCGGTGATTTAACATAAAAAGGTAAAAAAGAAAAGGCCAACGAAATAAGAAACTTTTGTTTTATTAGTTTTTCATGTCTTTGCTGCTTTATTATTAGTGTAGGATGTGCTGCCGGAAAAGGACCAGCCACATCCACATGACTTGCAAGTTTTCTGCTGACCAATGTCATAATGCTGCAGAGGGTTGGGGGAGGCTGGCTGGCCGGCTGTCATGCGTTCAATTTCGAAATGGTTTCGCATAATTTGCAAGAGAACAAAACACCCAAGTCCAAGGCGGCGTCCGAGTATGAGGCCAGCTCCTGGGCCATTTGTGCTCAAAACTGCGTATGAAATCCATTTCAAAATTAGTTTTTTTTTTCCTTTGCTCGTATTCTGTTGTTGTGTGGTATTTTATGACAAATTTACCTGATTTGATTAAATTTCTAAGCTCCAGGGGTGGTGTCCATTTCGAGGCTGCTTAGGCGCCTTAGTGAACCAACAAAGCTGACAAAATGGTGCAGAAATATTTATGTTAGCTGACGTATCATTTGACTTAAGTACAGACTGTTTGTAACCGATTTAGTTAATCTGGTTGGGATATTTCTATTACCACGCAGAGCTTTTACAACGGATTACAAAAAATACGGTTTCAGAAGGAAAATTATTTTAAGAGCTTACTTGTAGTTAAGTAGCTGGAGTCCCTCTCCGTTACCCTCAAGAATTTATAATCCATCCGTTACTTTTTTGTCAGTTCGAAATAAGTGCTTACTTTTTATGATCGTGAGTCGTGCCTTACCGGCCTTATGTCTTTAGACCAGAGTTCCCCAGCCCTGGAGGCCGAACACACTCGGCAGTTCACATCGAAGAAGTCATGCTGCACTGTGTTTTAGAAAGAGAGACAGAGAAAAAAAAAAGTTTTAAAAATATCAGTTTTTACATTCGACTCGGAATTCGGAAAACGGAGAGCGACGGCATGCCTATATTAACTGTGACAGAGTAAGCTAGTGTAGCCGGGTGTGGTGCAGCGGATAGTGTGTGCGGGAGGGCATATTTGCACATATGCCCGGATACTAGATTTGATGACGGAAGTTGAGCGATTTGAAACTGCCTGCTCAAAGCCAAGTAGATTTAATGCGTACGGTTTTCCCTCCATATGATCGAGTAGCCGGTCTTATTCTTGGCACTTCACAAAAAAAGCAGTTCAAGTTCAAAATCTCTAGAAATTTCCAGGACACTCCTGATATTTTTGTTTTTTTTGTCAGTAATACCATCTTCATAATCTAGCCAAATCAAATAATATATCAAATAACTCCCATACAAACACTTGGCTTGTCACATTAATCCGGATAGCACATCATTTTTGCAGATTGTAACACTCCTTATATTGCTTTTGCCGGTGAATGAGGCTAAGGATACTAATAAATTTATTCAAGGAATTTCTCCACTTGATCCGATGTATCTGGCTCAGTATGTAGGACTGACAAGGAGGACGATTTTGGACGCATTTCGAAACTAAAAGTAATTTTGCTGTTATTCAAACGTTTGGATTTTGACTTATTAACCATTCGCTTATAGTGCTGCGTCCAAACTTGCACCTCGCCTAAAAAAACCCATTGGGAACGAGGAAACACAAAAGAAAGATCAATGGGATGGATTTTAAGGTTATAGGTTTGTTGTTTTAAGTCCGAACGACGGGATTGCCATTTCATATCAATTCATTTCTCTGTGTACTTTTTCGACCGATCGTTCCTATTGCAGCTATATGCTATAGTCATCCGATTTGGATCAAACTTGGAAGTGTTGTGTGGTAGCATATAATATTGCTCAATAAAAACTTTGGGAGCGATAGCATTGAAAACAAAAAAGTTTTTCTTACTAAGTCTTTTTTCAGACCTATCTTTTCTATGGCAGCTATACTAGATAGTTGTCCGATTTTCATCCAACTTGGTGAAATTATGAAAAAGCATAGAAAACTAAGAAATGCGAAGTTTGGAGACGTTTGCATTGAAAACAAAAATGTTTTTCTCACTAAAACTAGATTTTTGAAAGATCGTTCCTATGGCAGATATATGCCATAGTAATCCAATTTGGATCAAACTTGCCAGAATTGTGTGGTAGCATATAATATTGATCAGTAAAAAGTTTTGTGGCGGATAGCATTGAAAACAAAAAAGGTTTTACTAATAAGATTTTTATTCAGAACAATATTTTGTATGGGAGCTATACCATACAGTTGACCTATTTTCATCAAACTTGGTGGAATTATGTGAACGCATAGAAAACTTATAAGAACGAGTTTTGGGCACATTTGCGTTGAAGACAAAAAGGTTTTTCTAACTAAAACAACTTTTTCGACTGATAGTTCCTATGGCAGCTATATGCTATAGTCATCCGATCCGGCCGGTTCCGACAAATGTGTAGCGTCTTTGTACTAAAAGACTTTGTGCAAAGTTTGGTTAAGATTGCTTTAAAACTGAAGGAGGAGATCGCATAGAAACAGACGGACAGTCGGACGAACGGACGTACAGACGGGCATGACTATATCAACTTTATCCGGACTATTTTAATATACCCTCTGCAAGGTTATAAAAATGAGTTGATGTTTCTTGAAAAATATTTAAATAAACAAATTAACTAAATAAGTTTATTGTCCAAAATTACAGACCTTCCAATATAAGTTTTTAATCGCACATGGATCGCACATTCTTCTTTGCCAAACTTCCTCCATCAAGCCAGCTTCAGAACTTGGTTTCTTTCCAATATTCCCTTGCAATTACTTGTGTTTCGTGTGAATCCGAATTGGCTTAGCTCATATACATTAAACGTAGTTTTCAACACTTAAATAGTGCAAATTGTTGTTGCTGCGAAAGAAATTAAAATCCAAATGTGTGCATGAAATTTCCGCTGCGAAGAAACCTCCGATGTATTGTTGTGTGTACCATTTGCGAGAAATAAAAACCTGTTAATTATTAACAATTTTGCTGGCCTGCGTGTCTGCAATTAGATGCATTTCCATTGAAAAGCGGCAGGCAATTAAAACGCGGACAACACACGCATCCATCCACAAAGTGCGAAGCGGCAACTGCAGCAACTTCAAACTGCAGAATGTTGCCAACTTAGCGTACAAAATTATGACTCAGAAACGGTGAAGCAAGATCCATAAAACAAATAGTCTAGTATGCCTCAGTGGCTTAGCTTTGAGTCTGAATTGAATTGCGTTGAGGAAGTCCTATATTACCATATGCTGGATGTGACGAAAACGTATGCAATTAAAATTGAAATTGCATGGTGAAGGCATTAATTGCACAGGCAGCCTTAATTATGCGTAATACTTAATTAAGTGTGTGTGCAAGAGATGGTTTATTTAAGGTGAAAGGGCAAGTGCTGTGGATTGTACTTGGAAAATGATGTGGAGTGAAATTCTGCTATTTATGTGTATGTTTCGTAAGGAATTAGAAGAACTTCTTTTGGTTTCCTAGCTAACCTTCTACCAAAAACTTACCATTTGGTAAAGGTTCTTCTAAAAATGACTTCCAATTACTTTTTTGAAAGTTCCAGATTGTTTCCAATGTTCACGGTTAAAGAAATCAAGTCAGTGAGTCGCTTGTTTTTGGGGCTTTCGGTTGCGCTACCTTGAAAAAAGTATTATGTATCAGGCGATTCTTTTAAATATACTTTTTTCAAAAATTAAACAATTCAATTCCATTTAAGAGCCAACAAGTAACAGTTAGAGAAACCTACAGATAGGCATTACCTTTTAAAACCTCAGCCCATATATGTATATGTATGTATTACCTAAAACAATCCAAATGGTGTCCCTCCACTAACTAAGCTTCTTATCCTCCCAAATTAGTTCTCCACACCCTATAAAATCTTCATTTTTTTTTTGTTTAACTTTTCCCAAACGTCTGTCACATTTGCACACCGTTTGCCTCGGGCTGTTTGCATAGTTTCATAATTGCAACAGCTACAAAGGATTAACATTGTCACTGCCCCTCATTTGCATAAGCAAATGGAAAAAGGGTCCTCTGAATTATGGATTCGCGGTTGTCGCATGTGTCAAAAAGTAAACATCTCGACATTTGCATAGGCAAATTAAAATGGCTTAGTGGGAATCTGCTGGGTTTTTTTTTCGAAGGTAAACGAATTTCCCCGAGCATTAAATGGCATTACAAAAGGACTTGCAGCATAAAAGGTGTAGCACACTTTCGAGCGCCAGCACAGAAACGTGCTGCAGCCTGGTCGAAATTTGATTGGTGCTCGGGAGTTTTATGGACGGAAAACGGATACGCTTAATTGCCAGCCGAGAAGGTGAAACAACCACCGGGGACACGTGTGTCTTTTGATTAACAAAGGGTTTTTGCGGATGCTGCATTTTGCATGAGATTTGCTCGTAAATCTCACCCAGAAGCAAGGCAAATTAATACCAGAAACAACATGGTCGAGTTAAGTCTCAACTGGATTCATTCATTCATTGCGGTCATGTAGCTTCTTAGTCGCATATCCCTTGAATGATGTATAAAAAAAGAACAATGAGGTATGTCAGTGCGCAAGGGATCGACTATTTGATGGCCAGTAGACAGGCAACTTGCGAAGGAATTCAGGTGTAGAAATATAACTTTTATTAAGTCGACAACAATCGGGCTATAAGCAGAAAGTCTTAACGACCCTACAATGTGTATTTCAAATACCATTTAGTTTCGAGCCTTTCTTAAAGTATGTTAACATTTAATTAAAGATTTGGGTGGACGGTATCTCATTCTTCAGTCATTCTAAGTCACTCCAACATTTTTGCTAGATATGTAAGCTGTTGTCTTGTTACCATAGCTAAAATCGCTTAGCACTTTAAGGTTGTCTGCAAGTAACAACGCGATTCATTGAATACAAAAGCACATCATTCTGATTCCGCCTATCTGTTTTCACGAGCAGAGCCAAATGTTTTTATTTTCGTTTGGTTCCTTGTGCCATTTGCTGACCAATTCGAAAACGACTGAGCTCTCAAAGTTTTATCTAGCTGTTGTTGTTTGCACTACTTGTCGTGCACCCACGCGCATTTTGATCATGAGTGCAGAAATGTCGTCAGAACAATTGAGAGCGCAACTGTTATTCCTTTGCGACTGTTGCTGTTTTCATTTAACAAACAACAATCATAGCCTAATTAAACTGAGCACATCTAACATCCCACATCATGAGTTAACTAAAACGCTATTTATTAATAACTATTTGCCAAGCCAACATTTGTACATTTTTGTTTTGTCAAAATATTAAGTAGGTTGGTGTCTAAAAGGACCACACAACAAAGATGACTAATTTTGCCACGGCAAATGTTTATGACACATGATGTGGGATGTTAGATGTAAGATGTGCTCAGTATAATTAGCCCATTACAGAGTAAATATCGAGGACTAAGAAGCTAGTGTATATTACTGTTAGTGTCTGAACTCCCTGTTAGTTTTCTTTTTGTGACAAATTGTCATTGCTGATTTATATACTCCACACAAACTTTTTTTTAGCCTTTTCACCCAATTCCCGATCAAATTTTCAAAATTTTCTTTCATTGTGCGCGCTGACATAGCTAGTCTATGCTAAATCTTAGATTTCTAGTATAAGTGGTCTTGCCTAAGGGTTGATAATCATTCAGTCATTTGGGCGTAGAGACTTATATGTATAGATATAAATGTGTCTGTCATGTATGTACTTTCATGCGTCTTCTTTTTCCCTCTCGCACTAACTCTTCTTTCAAGCACCACAGCAATAATAAAAAACCCGTACGTCTTCCACTCCTACATTTGTATCTTTGAAAAACACACATTATTAATATCTTCGACTAACAGTGTACATTTAAATGGTAACTTGTACTTCAAGCCCAATGGCCAACAGTATTATCAATATTTTTCACCAGTAATCTATTTGCTTCATTAATTCTTACACAACATGCATAATAATGATACTACCGAACCCGATCACGACCCGGATAACTCCTTTTTGACAAATCAACTGAACTGACAGAACAACTGAAGAGAAATACTGCCCAATGACTATATGACACTTGCCAATATTGTGGAACAATAACGAGAGATGGTTTGCGAAACGGGACAAAAAGATTCATTAGTGCTTTTAGTTTGATTGTTAAACTAGTCGCTTCACAAGAAGCGTTTACCAGCACAGAATGCCGCGTTGGCGACTAATATGGTTTATGTCAGGAACAATATTGGCCGACAAAATCGGCAAGTATCATATAGCCCTTTAAAACTTGGCCGTTTTCAAAATATTGGGATCAGACATCCTCAGCTAATGAATTATAAGGATTGCTTTCAGAGCAGTGAAGTCTAAGCCACATACACGAAGACATTTTTTAGTTACTTTTCCTCCCACCCAAAACGTGCTTGTCTCTGGGAGAGCGTGATTGTATGATTTGGACACTTACAGTATTCAAAAACATTCTGAAGGGAATAATTTAAAAGAGTTTTCCGAAACCTTGTCGGTTGCTTTACCCGAAACATATTTGAAATCGAAAGAAATTAAGAACATGAATACTTTATGGTATATGAAATCAATAATAGCCCTATTTCCACTGCTCCATATGGGCATTTCCACAGCTACGAACGTGACAATCGTATGAATTTTGTAGCCTTTATTATGAACAAAAACAAACAGGCCTTTTCCCGTTTCCAAATCGATTCATCGGAATTGTTAAGAGTGGTCGTATGAAGATAAATGGGGATTTGAAGTTAAGAGCCGAATAACAGTAAGTTTTTGGTAGCGGGAACATTTAACAATTTTGAATTTAACATAATTCCGATTCCGCATGATTTGATCGAAAACGAAATTGGGAAAATAAATTTCCGCATATTGGTTTTTAGTAGCATTTTATTTAATGTAAAGGCTGAGAGTTGTAGACAGTTTGGTTCCAAAATACAGGCAAACGCAACGTGACAGAATACGGAAGTGCGTTTTGTCTGCTTTCACAAAAAAGCAAAAATTCTGCGGAATGCGTTCGAGTTTTTTAATGCAACTAGCTTTAATATGATCTGCAATGATGTAACTATATATGTATAACGGATTCGCTCAAAAATAAATGTTGCTCTTTTTATATTAGATTCATTATGAAACGCAACGTGACAAGCCTTTCTGATGCTTTTCATGATTTTATATGTGTATCCTTTTGCAGAATTATAAAAAACATAAAATTGTTAATTGAGGAACTTATATGATATACATAAGAAAGGTTAAAGCTGCATAAAATGAATAGATGTTTTCGGTTTTTGGTTGACCTTTCTGTGAAAATGCCCATATATGTACATCATTGTGGATGTGATGTGATTTGACACAAACTTCCCATATAAAAAGAATTGTTAAATGGATGTACAATGTACATTGTACATCAAATCATAGTGTTGGTACTCGCCCCGAACAAATTGAGTAATTCTGAGAAAATTTACTTAAGCTTCTCAATGTTAACATAAGGTTTTCAATATATTTTCGATATGTCGATTATTCCACAAGTATAATACCATAATATCTGACAGTTGTGTGCAAAAAGAATAATGAAAAAATCTTTTTCGTGGTCCATGGGGCGATTATCATTGACCTCTGGAAAGATTAAATGGGTGCATTGCTGTATGAGCCAGCCAAGGGCAATTTGTCACAAAAGAAATGCCATCAGTTTGGGAAATCACTCAACTATCATTGTTCAAAGCAGCGGTGGAAAAGAAATTTGAGTTTGGAAGCAGTCCCACTACAACAACAACAGAATAAACAACCCTATCAGAGAGTCTTGGTCGCGCACAATGCACTTGCTGCGCCGTCTGCGAATGGTATGAACGGATTCTGTCTTTTTAACACACTTTAAAGCGAGGCAAATACACTTGTGGCGTGCCGGCTCCTACAACTGAGGCAATTTCTTATGCATTCTGAGTGACTCTAGTTGCTGAAAAATACCTCTCGGAGCAATGGGAACAAATTCGTGCCCACCGCTGGTTCCAAGCAATAATTGAATTGTTGAAAATCTTTGAAAACCTTTATTTATATAATTTATACGTGCAGAAAGAAAATATAAACTTCGTGGAAGCCGAATTTAGCTTTCTTCTATTTTTTAACCAATATTGAATGATTTTCCAATTATGCCCGCATGTCATACAACTCATCATCGTCGATCGTCGCATCGAACATAATTTTATTTCGATTTTGAAGCAATTTTTTTAATGTGCGAACATAAAGCAAACAAGCTTTGACCTGCTTCGTCTCTGCTCGTTTGCTCTCTTGGCACAAGTTTCGGCATGCGTTCGGCTCGTGTCGGTGTGAATACCGAAATGTGTTCGATCCTGCGGGCCAGGCATGCTCATCGCTGCTGTAAACTCCTGTTTATACACCCCTTTTCAAATAATAAACTAGTCGTAATTGAAAACAGTTTTTCTGTCCCCAAATGACGGAATGAATTCCTCTATGAAACTCCATCTCTTTTTGCTGTAGAACCCATGTGCATCTCCGTTTCTAGTCCATCTTGCAAACGAAACCCAATGCGCATATACCATCTAGCACCCTCTTTATGGTCACCCTGGGTATAAAAAGTAGCTGAAGCAAAAAAAAAAAAAAAAAACAACGAAAAAGGAAATGCCTGCAAAACGGTAGAAAAAGGCCAAACGATGGCCATAAATGGATCAACTCGCCGGCGTGCGCACCTGAGGCCACGCAGGATAACGGAGCATCAACCACTCAACCAACTCCACCCCCAGCACCAGCTTCAACTTGAAGCAATAATAGCCACAGAGAGTGCCGCCGTTTTATGGCCCAAACATGCGCCGCAGTCCATGGCGGGGTTCAGCTTTGGGTTCGGTTTCAGCTGCAACAAATCAGTGCAAGGATTTTTTTACGATTAACTGCGTAATTGAGTCGTTTCGACGAAGACGACGCAGCCCAGGACATTGGTTAGGGGGCAGGGTAAATTTAATTAAACTGTAATAAAGCAAATCCTGGCGAGGGCGTCTCATCTCCCCCCTGCCGCTCGTTGGCGTAATGAGAGCTAAATCAAGCTTAAGCCACTCCGCAACTAACCGCCCACTAAGTAAGCAGACAAAATTGACATGGAACTTGTCTTTCATGAAGTGAGGAGGGGCGGGGGAAAGGTAAATAACGCAATAGGCCAGTGCCACGCCCACATGATATGGCAAATTGAGGCAGATTTATCATAAGACAGTGGGTGCCATAAAAAAGTTTATGTCCCGAGAGCAGGAGGTGGGGATGGCACAAAGAAGGTAAACACGAAGCGGAAAGAAATTGCGGATAAGCACCAAAAAGATGTGCAAGGCAGGAAAATGCAAAGCACTCGTCGAACTTCGGGTGGGTGGATATGGCGGCAGAGTGGAGCATGTGGCCATGGAACCGCAAAATGGCTGCTAAACTGACAAGCGAACTTTATTATTTGTATTTTCCCTCTTTTTTTTTTGTGGAAAAAAAGTTTCCTCCGCCCGCCACTTTTGTTTTTAGACAGCCACAGCTTACGGCGCCTTCAATGTGTTGTCTTTGCCATGGGGATTGGCTGGATGAATGTGGGGAACATGGTGGAAGGACGCAGCTGCTCAGACTAAATTGCTTTGTATGCAGTACTTAAGTGGAAAGTAAAGAGAAGGTGGCTTGTGGAATGCGGAGGAGGTTCCTGTTCAATTTGCTGCGAAAAATGGCAATGTGTTTATGCGTAAAGATGTGTGTGAAGCGAAGAAGGGGCGACAAACAGTCAGTGTAAAAGAGAGAGAGGAAGAGATTTGGTAACAGTAATTGGAAAATCTAACGAACGCATGAACTATAATACTCTATTCACACTGGGCGCAGCATTCTCGAGCTTACCGTAAGCTTGCAGCAAGCGTTCACATCAAAACCGCAGCTTTATAAACCATACAAAGTGGTAATAGGTGTCAGCTGTTTTTAATGCAGCGGGTTTTCAAAGTATCTCCAAAAGGACTTGGAATCGATAACAATCTACGAATTATATGGTTTATAAACCATATAGATAAATATTTTTATATATTTTTGCAGCTTTTCGATGCTGAGGCCAGTGTGAAGTCAGCATAACGCATATCCCCTATGTTTCCAGCTCTACTTGATATATTTCTAGGAATTTTTGCAGTTTTTTTTTCAAAACTGATTAGGACACTATTACAGAAAGCACTGTACCAACTTATTATGATTATCGATGTCTCTTAGACATTTAATTTAACCTTTGGGCACCACTATCAAAAAAGAAATTCTTGAATGCTGAATAACACCCAGTCTATATAATAGTAAGGAGAGGTTGAGTAAAAGCGGTCGAGGAAAGCTAACTTCGACTCGACCGAAGTTTATATACCCTTGTAGCTTGTATAATTTATATAAATTAAGGTTGTAAATGATTTTAGTCGAACATTCTTAGCTGAGTTATTTCCCAAACGCAGCAATAGATGGCGTCACTACTTTAACAATTTTCTTGCCTGTTATATGGCAACTATACGATATATTCAACAGATTTTGACCAAACTTCCCAAGATTTTGTGGAAACCAATAATATTCATAGCTGGAAAGCTTAAAAACGCTACCATTGCGAACACAAAAGTTTTTCTCAGCTATATGCTATAGTCATCCGATCCGTCCGTATTTATACGAAAAGACTTCGTGCAAAGTTTGGTTAAAATAGCTTTAAATCTGACGGATGAGATAGCATAGAAACAGACTGACGGACAAACGGTCATGGCTATATCAACTCAGCTCGTCATGCTGATCAAGAATATATATACTTTATGTGGTCGGAGATGCTTCCTCCGCGTTACAAACATCTGGACAATTTTAATATACCCTCTACAAGGGTGTAACAAAATTCCAAAACTAATTGAACATGAATTGGCCTACTTTAAGTTAACGACCTTTAAAAAATACGTTTTATTCATATTTTTACAAATATTTAAAGGGCGATTTTTGATCTAATAGAAAGCTCTTATGTGTTAGATAAACTTTCAATTTACACTGTCATTTGTTATTTTATGTGACAGATAATGCCCTCTAGAAGATGAGAAATATGACCTAAGTATTTATTCCAGTCAAATCTAAAAAAAACCATTTTAATCGATGTTTCTTTAAAAATGTTTTTCTCTACTTTGTGGTGCCTCGGTTGAGGTCTGTGTGGTGCCTCGCCTTGAGGATTTGCGGACGTTGAGCAAGTGCGGACTTTGAGCAATTGCGGATGTTAAACATTTGCGGCCGTTGACTGGTTCGATCTAAAAAAACAAGCGCCGCACTGTGGCCCAAGCGCGCCCTACCTTGCACAAAACCCTAACTTAATTTTTGGTTGAAAAGCTAAACTTTTTTTTTAGCTAAATCGACAGCTTAAAGGCACAAATTTAGGTAGCCAAAATCACAATGTGACTGTTTTAGTGACCTTTGGACTATTAATCTTAGAACTTTTTAGCAAGCTCTAGGTCAATAAGTTATGATTTTCATCACAACGTTTCTAAATCAAGACACGCACAACACCACAAAGGAGGCTGGTTGATCGAATAGCTATTTCATAAACTTCCAACAGTTCAATTATCAGCGATCTTTTGCCCAACTTCAATGAGTTGGCAGAGGCTACCTCATGACAGAACTGCTAAGACCGCTTGGGAGTCCCAAGTCAGACTTGTAGCAAAAATTCTGACAAACAGTAGCAAACGCCAAGTCACAGAAGCTTTGGATTTGTGTATGTGCATGCCCCTTAATCGGCCCTTCTGTTTTTAGTTGGGGAAACTCTCTCCCCGCAGTTAACACAGGCGCCAATTGTTTGGCCAAAATATTGGTTTGATATATTTACGAATATAAATGTTACAGCCGCCCAAACTTAGTCAACTTTTCGCAATCCGAAAAATGAAAAAATGTTGGATTATTAATTAAGTTTGACTTATCACATGTTCGGCTATAGTGAGAATTTTAAAGCTGTTAAAATTTGGTTTGATGTGTTACTATGGGTCTTTTTATACATATTTAAAATTTTTGACGCAGGTACCTATTTTACACCTATTTTTGAACTTTCCGAGGCAGACAAAAGTTGTCTTCAAAAAATTAATTGCCTAATTTTACAGTCTGATATGTTCCCTTTAAGGAAAATATCATTAGCCGACACCGATCGAGACCCAACTCATGAAAAAGTGACTTATGTGAAAACAGTCGAGGTTTTCTTGTGTACGCCTTTCGGATACGGCTCGTATCGTAATTGTAACGTATGCGATGTCATTTTCGAGAGGGATACGAATCAATTTCGCAAGGGGAGAAACGCTTACGACTCGTCCGATCTATCTAATCGTCGCAACATGCATGCTGTATAACGAATATTTACACTTTTATATTTTTTTTTGAAAATGTATGAAAAGATTTAAATTTTGTGTGGGAGCTATATCTAAATGATGTCCGGTTGACTTTAAATTTTGTAGAAATATGGAAACTACTCAAAAAAAAAAACAATGTAAAACCTAATTTTTCTATAAAAGTATGAAAAAATATTGATTTTGTATGGGAGCTATACCTTAATGATGTCTGATTGGCTCAAAACTTGGTAGAAGTCTGGAAACAACTAAAAAAATTAGTTAGATTAAAATGTGGCACCCTACACCCATTTTTGTAGATTTCAGGGGAAATAAAGGTAACACAAGGTGTGAAAGATTTTAACAATATAAGAAATGTACCTAAACCTTGACCGATTAAATAGTAGTTTTTGAAAAAACAACTGAGCATTGCATTATATAGATTCTGACCAAAAATTAGCACCCGAACTTTATTAATATGGCTTACAGATGCTTGAAACTAAACATATTTTACGATATCTGGACTTTGGCGCTATTTAGCTTCGGAATTGCTTAATCAATTTTAATAAACTCTTAACAACTTTTAATCAAACGAAAAAAAATGAATTTAAAATTTTAAGCTGTTCAAAAGTTACACAATTTACCACTGTGCGCCGTGTTAGTTTATCGACTGCGAGCGGGCACATGGTCGGCTGGAGGGCGAGTGACCAAATCTTCAACTGCTAATATGACGTCCTCCACCAGGTCAAAGGAAACAAGATCAAACTTGGCGTCATCGTCGGTTTTTTGCTAGCGAAATGAGTGTTGCACTTTGGCGGACCACTCATGGTTTCCTGCGTGCAAATTTCGACATCTGTGCGAAAGGGTCGAAGACCAAGCATTTCGGAATTGAAAATAGCATGCTTAGTATAAGACACCGTTTATACTTCACTCGTGACCAAAATCTACGATTTTTATCTGATTCTATGCTTGTGGGAGATTCCATTTAAATCAAACAGGTTGATTTTGGATTCGCCCTTAATTCAAAAATTCTCTTGGGATTAAAGTTGGCGCATACAAACGTATTCAGGCGACCAAAGTCGCCTTAAATTTGTATACGGAAATAAACTTAGAAATTTGCTTAAACTTAATACAGATACTGTAGTTTAAAATTGGTAAACAAAAAGTGAATTGGAAATAGTTTGTCCCAACAGATCGGCTGAAATGTTCTGAGTGTCCTTTAACCGCATCGCCATAAGTAATAAATTAGGTTGAAGCTTACAACCCCATTATCTGATCTTGGGGATGAAGTTGACAAAACTCAAACAAATATGTGCTGCACACTGATCTAACCAAGTAAACCTACTTTCCTTTGAGTAATCCTTTTGATACAGCTGATCTCTTTCCTCTGCTGTTCTATTTGCTCAGTTGTTCTTTTTGTTAGCTTGTTGCAATCTAGGCGTGAGTAACTCAGCTTTTGCTTAGGCATTCATGTTCGCATCATCTCTCAGTTAATGGCCACCAATTAAAGGGCAAAACATTAGTTAAAAGTTCATATCTCTAGCACTTCATCAGCATGCGAATCCCGATCCCAGAACGCCCCACTATTTTCTATTTCACACCTTATTTATGGGCCAATTCCATTCAGTTCGCCTTTCGTGCGCTTTCGGCATTTATGTCAAACATCCCGAAATTAACACAGAGCCTGGAACTTGATGCACACCGCCGAAACGGGCAGATGCGAGGCTTGCGATAATTTCGGGGAGGCTGGCAACACTGGCCGGGGCCGGCAAAACAGGCGGCAACTTTGCCGCACTCGCAAGCGTTAATGTGAATTATTAATAAGACAAAAGGCAGCGGCAAAGGCGGCTTGCTTTGATGATGCTGGAATGGGCCAGCTTTAGTTTGCCCACGACTGCAGCTTTAGCTCCAAACTGGAGGTCTAATCAAGATGGCGCACAATTGCAGCGGCGGTGGTGGCGGCGGCGGCGTTTGGCGTTCTCTCTCGCCGCTGTTCGCGAAGTAAACTAATCAGGCGGTGAGATTTAAAAATTAACGTTCGTTGCTCAAAGCCAAGAGAATTTTGTGTGCTTGGCCTGGTCTCGGTCTTAACCCGGGATGCATCGAAGATGCAGTGAAAGTGGGTTCGGTTTGGGGGCCCGCTGATTTAGGCGCATTGCCGATAAGCAACAGCAACACATTAAAAATGCATAAATCAATGCGATAAACATGATTTGCCGCATGTTTTATTGACTATTGTTGCCCTGTGCTTACGATTCCTTCCTCGGTTTCTGTTTTGGTATTGTCTTTGGATGTTTGTTGGCACGATTATGGCCCAAGGGGCCAAGGAAATTATGCGATTCTGGTTCTGTTATTGTTGTGCGTTGAGCCAGTATGGAAAAGCGTTTAGCTTAATGTTTGTATTACAATTTCATTCATTGTTGACTATGCCAAGATCTGTTCTATATCCTGATTTACCATGTAATGCGAGTTTAAGTGTCATCTTTGGATACTTTGTGTGGGTTTATTTAACTTTTAGTGTGACCAGGTGGGACTATTCCTTATACTTTTATCAATATATCATTAATTTATTTTTGTGTTTTCAATATGATCCATAACAAAGAGCGATGGCTAGGATTCAGTAGAAGACGAACAGTTCAAGAAAATTGTCAATTGTCTTTGGAATTATTTGAAACTGACCGCCATGATGTGAATATGTATTGATATCGGACTATGGTCACACTGTATAAAATGGACGACGACGAAACCGGGCAGAAGTAGACATTGTAAACAGACACCATATAGTAGATAGTATATACAAATTGCCCTCTTTTACAATATGAGCCATTTAGGATTATCGTCGAAAATGCTTGATCAAAAGCGGTTGGAGACAAATGGGACAAATGGAGACAAAGAGGAGTCAAACAAGGCTGCCTCTTGAGCCCGTTGCTGTTTGCACTGTTCATCGAAGACCAACACGACTACCTAAGCGGAGGTGTAAGACTTGGAGCTGTCATTTGTAAGATACTTATGTACGCCAATGATATGGTAATACTGGCCGAAAGTGCGGAAGAGATGCAGAATACAATTGACAAAATATCTGAGTATTGTAAGCAGTGGAGTCTTATCATTAACACAGAGAAATCCAAAATCATGGTGGTTTGAGATGACAGAGAACGCTTTGCAAGCGCAGAGAAGTGGTACCTCGAGGGGACAGAGCTGGAAGCTGTGAAGGAGTACAAGTATCTAGGTGACACAGATCGATTATGCTATATGCAGCAGAGGTGTGGGGCTATGCGGAATAAGACAGTGTAGAAAAACTACTACGTCATTTTGTTAAGAAGCCTTTTAAACTGCCAATTAACACATCATATGCGATACCCTCTATCAAAGCCTCAGGAAACCCATCGGAAATCCTTTGAGGTCACTGCTCGAAGGAGCGACACTCGGCTTTTGTATAAAGGCCTAAACTTCAACCTGGGCCAAAGAAATTACTTAAGAGATGACTTTTCGGTGGATGCCATAAAGGTAATATTTGAACTGCTGCCACTCAATTATAGACCCCATATAAGCGACAAGAAGTGAACGATTTGTAACATGAGCGCCAGGGAGGATACCTTCCATTTCCTCTCAGAATGTCCAATTCTGGGAGAACTAAAGGGTGATTTTAAAGCAGCTTTCGAATTTGATTAAAAAACGAGAAAGCCAAGCTAACTTCGTCTGTGCCGAAGTTTTTATACTCTTGCAAATGCTGTTTTTGAAATGTCAGAGACTAAGAACGCTTAATCAAAATCAAACATTTTTCTAACTAAAACCCATTTTCCGACAGATAAACATCTGATTTCGACCAAATTTTTTTGAAAACATATCAAATTAACAATCGCCGAACTTAAGGAAGATAAAATTTAAGACCAAAAAATTCCCTAAGACTCAGCCTTACGATATAGTCATCCGATTTCGAACAAATTTCGAACAAATAGAATAAGTATTCTAGGAGCTTAAGGATGCTTACATTAAAAACAAATAAAATTCGATTTACTTGAAAACAAAAAAGTTTTTTTCACTAAGACCCAATTTCCGACCGATCGGTCCGATGGCAGTTATAAGATATAGTCATCCGATTATGACGAAAGTTTGCAAATCTGTTTGAAAGCATGTAATATTAATAATGGGCGAGGTGAGGACGCTAACATTGAAAACAAAAAAGGTTTTCTTAGTACATTAGACCCATTTTCCGACCGATGGTTCCTATGACAGCTATACCATATAGTCATCCGATCTAGACCAAAGTTTGCAAATCTGCTTAAACGCATATAATATTTATAATAGCCGAATTTAAGGACGCTAACATTGAAAACAAAAAAGTTTTTCTCACTAAGACCCATTTTTTGACCGATGGTTTCTATGGCATCTATAAGATATAGTCATCCGATCCGGTCGGTTTCGACATATTAGCAGCGTGCAGTAAAAAGAAGACTCTGCATAATTACTGCTCGATAGCTTTAAAACTGAGAGACTAGTTTGCGTAGAAACAGACAGACGGACGGACAAAGCTCAATCGACTCAGCTCATCGCCCTGATCAAGAATATATATTCTATATACATATGTATATAGTTGATGGGGTCAGAAATTAATATGTCTATGAGCTGCAAACTTCTGGGCAAAATTAAAATACCCTTTGCAAGGGTATAAAAATACATAAAATTCAGAAAAATGTATGAAATGTTTATTTGAGTAGAATAGAACGATCTATATAATTTAATGTTTAAAGATGATTTCGTGTAAATGGTTCATACGCTGGGTCCAATTTTGGCATACTCTCTCCAACATATCGGCCGGTATGTTACGAATTAATTCTTCAATATTGGCTTCCGGTGCGTCAAGTGTAGCGGGCTTGTCGCTTTTGAAATGAGCCTTAACATATCCGCACAAAAATAGTCTAAAGGCGTTATATCGCACGATCTAGGTGGCCAATTGACCAGCCCCAAAAGTGAAATAAACTGTTCACTGAACTCGCCTCTCAATTGGGCCATTGTTTCGCGTGCTGTGTGGCAAGTGGCACCGTCTTGTTGAAACCACATGTCAGCCAACTACAGCTCTTGCATTTTGGGCCAAAACAAGTTTGTAGTCATCGCACGGTAGCACTCTTTAGTCACAATAGCGTTCCTGCCTATGTGATCCTTAAAAAAAAACGGTCCAATGGCTTCTGGCTGCTCTTCACACCAAATACGGCAATTTTGTTTGTTCACGTATCCATTCAACCAGAAATGAGCTTCGTCGCTGAACACGATTTTCCGATAAAAAATTGGATCTTCATCCAACTTTGCCAGCGCTCATCTACCAAAAGTTTTCTGTTGTGGTAGGTCGTGTGGCTTCAACTCTTGCACCAACTGTATTTAAAATGTTTTATACCCAAATCCTTGAGACCCATACGGACATCCGAACCAACGAGAAGTTTCATACAATAATTGAGGGAAGAAGAAGCAGAAGTTACAACTTCGCCAATTTAACCTTTTTCAAGTACGGAGATAAGAATTTGAGTGTCACCCATAACAGTCAATGTTACGCTTAACAACACATTTGTGGAGACTATGTAAATTGGCTGTGGGCTTTATTGTGCTTTGAGCAGCTGACGCAGCATTGAGAATGCACCATGTTAAGTCACTCTGCTTCTACCTGCATCGATCAGATGGAGTGCTTTTAGTTAGTGATTTTCAAAAAAATAATATAAAAACCATGGCAGAAAAGCAAAAACGAAAGAGTCTTTTGGAAATGTTTTCGCATGAAGGAAAATTTCTTTAATTTTGGCGTTGAAAGAGCGGGTTGACATTTGCGATCTTTCCCTTTTTTCCGAGTGAATAGCCAGTTTTCGCCCCCGGGCGGCCGTCGGGCGATCCAAACACGAATGTCTCCTAGTCCCGACAGAGCTCAAATGCCTCACGGCATCTGCACACGGTGTAAACGCAGGTGTGCGGCTATAATATAACTAATTTAGTAATAGGTGGACAACCACGCAGTGGAGGCACCGGGCAAATACAATGGGCATTGTAGTATGTGAATTTGGGCTAGATGGAAGACTAGATAATGAGAAAAATAAATTTTAAAACTTATAATAATAAAATTTCTTGAGTTTTTATGATGACATCTGGGTAGATATCCTTCATGGGTGTGCTTTCGAGGGTTTCTGTGGATGGGTTGCGGGATCGGCTACCAAGCCGGGCTCTCGCAGCGTCTGCAGGGCAGGATTCAGCTGGTTTTGATTTGATGTCGCCTTAGGTAGTGGGGGACGGCATTCTGACCCGGGTGAATCAGTGGCATCACTGAGATGGGCAGCATACATGTGTTGTTTTAGCTTCTGCTGCATTCTGGGCAGGCCCAATTGAAGGCCATGAGATCTTTCCCACCTCAAGCATTCGGACTTAAATTTTGTGAACAAGACTCGGGGAGAAGTGGCCGAGCCTTTACAAAAAAACATCTTGGCATCAAAACAAAATACAGTTGATTGAGAAGTGTGACCCGCCGCCAGTTAAACTAAAAATATCACAAACTTACATTTTCGGTGTAATTTTTTCTTAATTCTGGTCACACTACTCTTACGTTCCACGGTGACGAAACATATGACGAAGTTAGCTAAATTACGAACGTCGGATGTCCGTATAGAGATTTTCGCAAAATTTTCCACGTAATGGGGTAACAGGGGCCCAATTGCTGCGAACGGTCATTAACGACAATGGTGGATACACTTTACGTATGCGTGTTGGTGGTTTAATGTCCAATAATGTCAATTTGGTGGGAAATTTTGTTACAAGATTCCGAATAGCCGCCTCAGAAGGTCGCCCAAATTGACCACAAAATGGAAGAAGTGCACGATGCACTTTCTTAACCGAGCATGAATTTTGATAATAAAATTCAATAATCTGCAAGCGTTTTTCGTTTGTAAGTCGATTTATGGTTAAATTATAGACCAAACTGAACATGTTTGACAGTAACTTGTGACACGAAAACAGCTGAGCTGTCAAAAACAGTGTGATCAAAAAGAAAGTTGCTAAAAAATCTCCCTTTACGATACAAATAGGGACATTGAACATATAGAAGACAAAATGATCGCTCTGTAAAAACGTGGAAATAGTATGTAAATAAAAGACCGAAAAAACCGGTAAAAACTCTCGTATTACAAATCAGTTGTGGACTAATTCACCCTCGTTTACAATGCGAATAAAATGAACATTTTTGGACATCCTACCGTATTTCACTTTC
The DNA here is from genome assembly GCA_037044535.1 of Lordiphosa magnipectinata. Classification (NCBI taxonomy): domain Eukaryota; kingdom Metazoa; phylum Arthropoda; class Insecta; order Diptera; family Drosophilidae; genus Lordiphosa; species Lordiphosa magnipectinata. The sequence goes on from JBAMBO010001849.1 coordinate 41,971, forward strand.
AGGTTTTGTAAATATTTCGTAGCTTATCCACAGCTTCTGTTTCCTGCCGACACCACCCACCACTGCCACCACGTCACAAACACATGTCCGTGATGCAAAGCAAATGCAAAACACTTGATGGTCAAGTGTCTGTATGAAAAGCACTCGAAACATTTTCCCGACTGGCGCGCAAATAAATTGAAAACTCGTTAAAAATCCATAATGCTTCATATGAACGAAAAACGGGCCACAAGGCACTCGGCGACTCCACAGCCTGCCTGTTCATATCAGCGCCTGGCTGTTCAATTTGCCAGCCACCCACAAAAAAAAAAAATAATAATAATAAAAGAAAGAAAAGCAGAAGGAAACCCACTTTATCGTCACTGCCTGCCCATAAATCTGGCAAGTGGCTTTTTGTGCACTTGCTTAATTAATAATTTTATGGCATTTTAATGGCTGGCCTAGCCAACAACAGCGTATTAATCAATAGCGTGATCCATTGCAAAGTCTCTGCACCGCTGGGCCCAGCCCAATGGCCAATCCATTGATCGGTGCCCCTGCCCACCATCCCCAATCAGTTGGCCATTCTAGACGCGTTTATCAGCGATAAATCTCTTTGTGTTTGCGCCGGCGCAAAGTGAATTGAATTGAATTAAATTTTAATTAATTTTATCTGCACTTTGTGCCAAACACGCAGTACTCGCAAAATTGCTTCCCGTTTGCGGAAAATTGAAAATCGCCTCCACACCCCCTCCCCCCACCCTCCGCCACTTCACCACTCCCCGCGATCGTTTTCGTTCGCTTTGATCTGCTTTTCATGTGCGACGACCCCACAATGGAATTTCTTTAAGCAAATCGACGCCATGTTTAAGCATTTTGGCAGTAAATTTCAAAAGAAATTGATAAAAATTCATTGTTTCTGAATTTCAATGGAAAAAGTTTGAGTAACATTTTTATGCCTTTGATTTTTACGACTATTCCGGATGTTTTACGCCATCGGAATGGACCTTGTGTCATTGTTGAGTTATTTTAGATGCGTCATGGGGTTAGGTAAGTACTTAAAACTGCTGAATAAGTGGGATTTATGTATTCTACATTATTTTTAAATAATTTAATATTTAGACAGAAGGTTAAGCAATAGTTCAATTAGTAGTTCAATTTAGTAAAAAGCATTGGAGAGAGTAGGGTAGTTACCATACAATGCATAGGTTAAGTTATACTGGATAGTCACTTTACATGTTTCAAAGTCAGATAGCTGTTATTCACTCAGTTGAGTTTATAAGAGACTTCTAAAACCATACCCAAGCCATTTTTGCTTGGAACCCACAACTTGTAAGGTTTTTCGTAAGTTAATTTATTATGAACATCAACTAACTAATGAAGCACCTGGTCGCTGCTACAAGATCATGTGCGCACTATTTTCTCTGTGGTTTCTGTTGAAATCCACTAAACATGGTTCCTGTTTTTGAACCAGAGATTCAAACCGTAACCAAAAACGTAACCTTTAACAGCTAAAAACACTGTAAAATTTGTAACCGAAATCGTAACCGTTACCGAAAACAAAATTTTCTTTTAACCGTAACCTTTATAAACATAACCGAGTACAACGTTAAGGTTGTAGAGGATTTTGTCTACCTCGGAACAACGATAACCAGCGCCAACAACATCAGCCTGGAAATCCGAAGAAGAATTACTCTTGCGAACTGATGCTACTACGGGCTCAGTAGGGAGTTCAAGAGCAGATCCTTTTCTCGAAGAACAAAAATAGCACTATACAAGTCGCTCATCATCCCATTCCTGCAATACGGCGCTGAATCATGGACATTGACAGCAGCGGATGACGCGGCGATTGGCGTGGCGAAAATCATGCAATGAGTACTCATTGCTCCATATTACCATCTAGGTGGATTTCGTAGTTATCAACTTCATCCTCATTGATTTCAAAACAATGTACATGTTAATGCAAATTGTGTATTTGTATGTTTCCGTTCACTGAAAAATATTTGAAAACTAAAACCAACTGCTGCTAAAAACAGTCAAGTCTGAATTGTTATTAAGTAAACCAAAAATTGAAAATATTAGATGTGCCTTTTGTTAAGAAGACAACTGCAGACATTGCTGAAAACACAGATGCGCATACTAATTTCTCTAGTTTAATGCTTAAGCTAAGTTCACACAGGCAAATAATATGCAAAATTTTGATTAAAATAGCCGTGATTGAAGGTTTTACTGGAGTTAAAACTATAACTATAGTTTCATACGCAAATAAATTGATCAAATATGCCCGGAAAGTTACCCAATTAGGCCTATATAGCTAAATTTTCAACAAAATTTGTCCAAATTATTTGCCTGTGCTAACTTAGCTTTAGACCTATTGCTTAATATTCCATCGTAGTAACAAGTTTTTACGAAAAAAGATCCTTGTCCTATTCTGTGATATGCTTGCTTTATTTTTTAAAATTGCTGCGAACCTACTATTAGTGCCTTTCCAGTCTTGCCGGTGTGACCGTGGCGCAAATGCTGAAATTGATAATCAACCTACAACCGATTGCACAAAATCCACCTAGTTGCAAAATCTAGGTAGATTTCGATTTCAGCGAAAACAGGAACATGAGAAAACGGCCCTAGAAGACATTTTCAACCTTGGTGTGAACAACTGGTGTCAGCTCGCACGAAGCAAAAGCGACTGGAGGGCATTTATAGCAGAGGCCGAGACCGTCAGGTGGTTGTGATGCAAATATCGGGCCAAAAAAGAAGAAGAAGTTTATCAGTACCGGAAAAGAAACATATATATGAATTAATTTCGGTTTTCCTCTACTAGTAAAAATTCAATAAACGTAAATTTATTTAATCTATGTACATTAGGGAGGGTCAATTTTTTATACAAAAAGCGTCAACTAGAATCGGAATCTATCAATTCTTAGCTTCCGCTGAGAAACATAAGGATTTCAGGTTGAGGTATTTTAAGGTACTTTGAGATATTTAAGGTTTTTAAAAATAAATAACACATTTTCCACTTCCACAGCTAGTGGTTACTTGAGACCTGTGAGCAACATCTGGTAAGCACCACGTTCTTATACTGTTTTTGTTGAAGGCTACACCTCACTCTGAACCCATTTCAAAAACACACAAAATAAGAAAACGGCCTTGCGACTGACGTATTATATCTCTATCGAATAGCCAAAGCTGTATCGTAAGGTTTGTGTCCAGAAGATTTTACCAGCATAAAACCGGCACAAACTGTTCATCCACTGGACACAAACCTTCCGATACAGCTTTGGCTATTTGATAGAGATATAAAACGTGGAGGCATATTCCCCAATGAAATGGGTTCAAAGTGAGGTATAGCCTACAACAAAATGTTTGTTTTAATTTAAAGATGTTGTATTAGAACTTGGCGCTTGCCGGAAGTTGTTTACAGGCCTCAAATAACTACGTCAAAGTCCCACTAAGTAGCTGTGGACGTGGAAAATGTGATTTTATACTCTTGTAGAGGGTATATTAAAATTGTCCAGATGTTTGTAACGCATAGAAGGAAGCATCTCCGACCACACAAACTATATATAATATATTCTTGATCAGCACGACGCTGAGTTGATATAGCCATGTCCGTCTTTCCGTCCGTCAGTTTTAAGGCTATATTAAACAAACTTTCCACGAAGCTTTTTGGTACAAATACGCTGCACATTTGTCGGAATTGGCCGGATCGGATGAATATATCATATAGCTGCCATAGGAACTATCGGTCGAAAAAGTAGTTTTAGGGCCGTTTTCTCATGTTCATGTTTTTGCTCAAAGCGAAATCCAACTAGATTTGGCAACTAGATGGTTTTTGCGCAATTGGTTGTCTCATGTAGGTTGATTATAAATTGGGGCACTTGCGCCACGGTCACACCGGGAGGGCTGAAATGGTATAATGCTAAGTTGGCAGCACCTTTGTACTCGGCACAGTATTGTTTTTTTTATTGCGCGCCAATTTTAAAAATTAAAGCAAGAATTTTACAGAGAAAGAGAAGGTTTTTCTTTTGGAACGACTTGTTACTATGATGGGAGATTAAGCAGTAGGTCGAATCTTATGTTCACACAGGTATATAATTTGTACAAATTTTCATGAAAATTGGGCTATATAGGCCTAATTGTGAAACTTTTCGGCCATATTTGATGGATTTATTGCGTGGAACCATAGTTTAAGATTTTAATCCTGTAAAATCTTTAATCATGGCTATTTTTATCAAAATTTAGCCAAATTATTTGGATGTGTAAACTTACCTTAAGCAATGAACTAGGGGAATCAGAATGTGCATCTGTAATTTCAGCAATGTCTGCAGGTGTTCTTGTATATTAAAGGCACATCCAATATTTTCCATTTTTGGTTTACTTAATAACAATTCAGACTTAACTGTTTTTAGCAGCAGTTGGTTTTTGTTTTCAAATATTTTTCAGTGTGACCATATTCGCGGATACATAAAAATACTTAATTTGCATAACCATGTACATGGATTTGAAATCAATGAGGTTGAAGTAGATTGCTACGAAATTCATCTAGATGGTTAGCATTGAACATGAGCAAAGCAAATGCAGCAAATCCACCTAGATTTGCAAAAACACCAACATGAGAAAACGGCCCTTAGTGAGAAAAACTTTTTTGCCTTCAACACAATCGTGCCCAAGTTTCTAAGTTTTCTATGCTTTAACATAATTCCACCAAGTTTCATGAAAATCGGCCAACTATATAGTATAGCTGCCATACAAAAGATATGTCAGAAAAAAAGTCTTAGTAGAAAAATCTTTTTTGTTTTCAATGCTATCGCTCCCAAACTTATTACTGATTAATATTATATGTTACCACACAATTCTGCCAAGTTTTATCCAAATCGGATGACTATAGCATATAGCTGCCATAGGAACTATAGGTCGAAAAAGAAGTTCTAGTGAGAAAAACTTTTTTGTTTTCAATGATAGCGTCTTTATGCTTTCCCAGTTATGAATATTTATAGGTTTTCACACAATTTTGGGAAGTTTGGTCAAAGTCTGATGAATATATCGTATAGCTGCCATATAACAAACTGGCAAGCAAATGGTCAAAGTAGTGGCGCATTCTATTGCTGAGTTTGGGAAATAATTCAGCTGAGAATGTTCGACGAAAACCATTTAAAACCTTAATTTATAATATATAAATTATACAAGCTACAATGGTATATGAATTTCGGTCGAGCCGAAGTTAGCTTTCCTTTATTTTTATATCTTACATCTCTAACTCACACACACATTAAACTCTTTGCTTTCAACTCATTCTCCTCGGCAAGACGCTAATCAATAAAACTACAAAACCTAATCTGTGTTTAATATTAAATAAACAAAGTAGCCTAAATCGACAGAGATGGCGCCAGGTTTCAGCGACACCTCCGTATATTCAATTTATGGACTTTTTCTTATAAAACATGCGCCCTAAGATTTGAATTGGAACAACATTAACATATAACCCATCCTATGCTCTAGTACTGAGAATTTAGCTGCATTTATATCAGCTTGATTGCTACAGCTTTAGCATTTTTGAAACAAAAATTTGTTTTTTTGTTTTGTTTTTCGAATGAAACTTGAGTGACTGTTCTAGAAACCTTTTCATACATAGAATATGAAAAATTCTATAAATATTATACTTTTCAAAAAGTAAGCCGATTGTTTAATTTCACAACTGCTGTCAGTCTTCTTTAAGTAAACTAGCTACTAGTTATTCAGTCGACTTTAAGTTCTTAACAACAACAGTCGCATTTCAATTTTTTGTTGTTAAAAATGTCTGTGAATATCAGCTCTATTTTAAATTTTCTATTTGGCGACAAAATGGCTCCGTTGCCAGAAAAGTCCTGGAATCTTAAGTTGCGTGAATGGTGTACTTGCCGCCCCATTGTCTTTGCCGTCTTGATTTGTTCTGTGGTCTACATAGCCAATTGGTATTATCATCGTCGTCTGAAGTTAGCCAAACCCTTGAAGAATTTATTCCTGACTAAAAAGGAATTGGCGTTATACAACTCCAAAAATGCGAACCGCAAATATCTTGTTGGTTGGGAGCGAATTGTATACGATGTGTCGAGTGGAGCGAACGTTTTCGGACCTGCCGGAAAATACGAAGATTTATCTGGCACAGAAATCACTAATTTTATACAAAATATGGCTAAAAATGAGGTGCGTGATATGAAGACACTGATGCAGGAATGGAAAATCATGCTGGATCATTTCCCTGTAGCTGGTGTGCTTACTCTTCCTGAAGAAGGCGAGTAAGATGAAGCAGGACAAGGCGATGCAACTCTGGTCAGCCCTTAAAGCTGTACCTGTTTTTAAATCCAACTCAATATTTCGCCACACAATTCTCCTGTCCTTAAATTCCAACACTAAACATCTCAATTTCGCCACACACTTCTCTAAATATGATGTCCCAGACATAATCCATATCCATTATTGTTATCACACACACACAACAAAAGCCCATTAGCCATTTCAAACACATTTCCACATGATCTTATTTTCAAATACACTTGCAACAACACCAGATAAAAAATAATGTTAATGAGTCATATACAATGATCCGGAATGATCCGAGTGCTTTTGCATTTTTTCTTTTGTGTATACTTGAACGAGCGTTGAGTTTACTTGTATCGCATTTGTATCACGGGTGAACGAGCTTACTCGTTGATCGTTGCAGTTTTCTGGTACTAAAGCTGCTCTCTGTACTAAAGCTGCCTTCACACTTGTCACATATCTCTAAATAGTCTGTTGTCAAACTTCTCTAAAGGGAATCTCTTATCAAATAGAACCTGTTCTATTTCATCAAAGAGTATGCACCATCGCCTTCTACCCGAAGACTTTTATCGCCATTGCTGGTAGCAAAATGTTTGCTGAGCAGTTCATCAGAGTAAGTTCAATTTGTGTACTTCGGATGACCATGATGTGATGGGATTTTAATTTTTAGTCCAACGAATGACATTTTGTTAACTCTGCTGTACACTACTTGGGATAACTAGTAGTAGTAGTAGTGTTCTTTTTTATTTAAATTTATAAAACATATAATACATAGATGTATCCGTCCTGGAGGTCCCTACCACCCCTGTTGTTGAAAGTGTACCTATAGGGAGTGCAGTGGTGGCGCTACGTGTTCCTCCTATTTCGGTAAACATTACCGAGGTAGCTGGGGTATCAAGTGCTCCAAAGCCCCTTATTGGTATTCCACCGAAGAAACATATATTTGTTTCTCGGCTTGCCCCTGATCTCACATCTGATGATGTTAAAGCCTACATTTAGGCCAAAATTCAAGCCGCTGGTATTTTGGTGGAAAAGTTTAAGCTTTCGTATGAGAGGGATGTTGCCTCTTTCAAAGTAAGTGTCCCGGATAAAATTTTTAGAACAATTTGTTCAAAGGATTTCTGGCCGGAACACTTAATAATCGAAGAGTATATTGCCAAAAAGAAAAATCGGCCTCCTATATATTTGTCTTTACCTTCTAGCCCTTCTGGCGCCTCTACCTCTACTGTTGCGTCAAAAAACTAATTCCTCCCTTCTGCTTGCCTATCAAAATGTACGTGGTCTTAATTCTAAATTAGCTAAACTCTTTGTAGACAGTATATCTTTCGATTTTCATGTTCTAGTTTTCACCGAGACGTGGCTAAAATCTGACATCTCTGATTCAAAAGTTTTTTCCACTAAATATACAACTTATAGATGCGATCGCTTTTCCCGCGTTGGGGGTGGGGTTTTAATTGCTGTGGATTCCGCCCTTTCGTCGGAGTTGACACATTCTTTAATTCCCCATGACATCGAATTTATAAGTGTTAAAATAACTTTTTCTACTTTTTCCGTATTTATTACTTGTTCCTTTATTCCTCCACATTCCGATACCACAATTTACTCCTCTCACCTCTCTGCCATTGAGTCGATCTCTCTGTTATTATCAAACAGTGACCTATTGATTGTTCTTGGAGACTTTAACTTGCCTGAAGTTATGTGGTCCACGAACAATGAATCAAATGCGCATTTACCTTCGAAGTCCCATGATTTTATCGATGGCCTATTTGAGTTGTCTTTGTCACAAGTTAATCCTATTCGCAACTCGATAAACAGATCTCTTGATTTAATATTTTTGTTGGATCCCCCCGGCAATGTTGCATCTAGAATTGACCCGTTGGTTCTTCCTGAGGACCCCTTTCATCCTACATTGTAACTTACCATTGAATTGCCCTCTCGGGTGTGCTCTGCTTCTGGAAACTCGACGGCTAAAACCCGTTGTTTTCAAAAAACAGATTTTTTAAAACTTAATGATTTAATTTTTGAAACCGATTGGTCTCAATTGTACACTTGTGCAGATATTGATGTTGCCATACAAATTTTTTATGATACCTTGTACTCGCTTTTTGATGTTTGTGTTCCACTTGAGCTCCCTCGCTGTCCTAATAGGCAGCCTTGGTTCACAAGAGAACCAATAAATTTGAAAAACAAGAAGTCAAGGTATTTCAAAAAGTATAAGAATTCGAAAAAATCATCTGATTTTTCTCGTTATGTGGATGCTCGTTCTAGATTTAATGTGCTGAACGCACAATGTTATAAAGACTATCTTAACCGTTGCAGACTTCAATTCTCGCACAATCCTAAGCAGTTTTATACGTTTGTTAACTCTAAACGCAAGTCTTCCACTATGCCCTCTTCTGTGCGGCATGGTAATGCGAAAGCAAACACTGATCAGGCCATAGCCGATCTGTTTGCCGAGTTTTTTACGTCAACCTACTCGTCTTCTAGCTTCTTTACGAATCAACCATACCCCTCTCAGTTGAATGGGTCTAATTGTATTTTTAGCCCTGTAATCACTGAAAGCTCTCTCCTTTGCGATCTTCGAGTTGAGCGAATCCCTTTATTTAAATATGGAGATCCTCTCAACTCAGGATGTAGATGATGCCATTGAAGTTTTCTTGAGTAAAATCAAAAATGCCGCAAACAACGCTGCTCCAGAAAATCCACTCCACCCGCACACAACACGTGGAAATCTGGTACTAACTCCAGCAGCAGAGGGATTAATTGCTCTGAAAAAACGCCTCAGGAGGGAATACATTCGAACCTACGATCCTGCTATAGACCGGATATACAGGAGGATCGCGAATAGGGTTAGGAAGATCTTGGCAACGATAAAGAAGGAGTCGACCGACAAACTCCTCGAGGATGCCACCCCCAATGAAGACTCCAAGTATGCCCTTTGAAGGCTTACAAGGAGGTACAAAAGGCAAGTGTAGCCAAAATTTCCAATCAGGAATTCTGACGGATCATGGGCCAAGCATCCACAGGATCGTGCTGAAGCCTTTGCCTGCAATCTGGAGGATAGGTTCCAGCCCTACGCCACCGCCTCTGCTAATAGAGTGCAATTGGTACAGGAGACATTGGAGGTCCCGCTGCAAATGGCGCTCCCTTCCGCACCAATCACCTTCGAGGAGGTCAAAGGTGAAATTAGCTCATTGAAAAACAGGAAAGCCTCGGGAGAAGATGGCATGGACAACAGGGCTATAAAGCTGCTCCCACGTAAGGCAATACTGTTCCTCCTGCTCATTTTCAATGCAGCACTCCGCCTCAGCTACTTTCCTAACGCCTGGAAAAGCGCCAACATCATAATGCTCCACAAGCCAGGGAAGCCGCCAAATGATCTGGAGTCTTACAGGCCAATAAGCCTTCTCCCAGCCTTTGGCAAATTGCTGGAAAGATGCCTTCTGCGGAGAATTCTGGAAACTCCTGCAGCAAAACGTAAAATACCAAAGTTCCAGTTTGGTTTTCGCCTCAGGCATGGCACACCTGAACAGCTACATAGGGTGGTCAATTTCGTCCTGGAAGGATTCCACGCCAAGGAGTACGTTGTGGCAGCGTACTTGGACATCCAGCAGGCTTTCGACCGCGTCTGGCACGACGGCTTGCTCGCCAAAATAAAGGGAACGCTCAATCCTCAAATCTTTCTAATGGTCAAATCATTCCTCTCTGACAGGACGTTCAGAGTGGTCCAGGATGGCCTTGCATCCCAGAAGAAGAGGAGTACCTCAAGGCAGCGTGCTAGGTCCAACCCTATATAGCCTTTTCACGTCGGACATGCCCACAGCGCATGATATACCAATTGTAGACCCGCAGGACCTACTAATCGCCACCTTCGCTGACGACACAGCAATCATGGCAAGAGACGAGTGCATCTACATGGCAACCGACACTCTACAAGAGTATCTCAAGATGTTTGAGAATTGGGCATGTCGTTGGAATATTTCCGTAAACCCAGAAAAGTGCATCTGCGTCACTCACACGCTAAGAAGAGATATAAGTCCTGGTGTATACCTACTCGGAGAAGTTCTTCCGCACAATACTGGACACAAATACCTGGGCGTGACCCTAGACAAGCGGCTGACGTTTAAGCAGCACACCGCTGAAGTAGCTGCAAAACTCCGAACCAAGGCGGTAAAGATGGGCTGGCTCTTAACGCAAACAACAAACTGTCGCTCAGGAACAAGATCCTTATTTATAAGGTTATCATTGCGTCAATTTGGAGGTACGGCGTTCAGGTGTATGGCATCGCGGCGAAACTCACCTGAACAAAATACGAGTGTTTCAAGCCAAATTTCTCAGACGTATCACAGGTGCTGAGTGGTACATACGCACACGAGATATCGAGCGAGATTGTGGGGTCCCCATGGTTGGCGACACCTTGAACAAATAGGCAGCGCGTTACCTCGACAAAGTAGCATGCCACCCAAACAAACTAGCAAGAAGACTACTCAGAAGGCGAAGGATCAACGGGATCAGGGCCAGAAGAAGGCTCCAAAGGATCCACCCAACCGATCTGGCAAATAGAAGAGTATAGCTGCAATACGATTACAATACTTATGTGTTTTGATTCCTCTTCTAGATTCATTATTCAATACCTACCTAATTATTCCACTTTATAGATTCATTACTTTATGTACACACCTGTAAATACTTACGATACTTTTTCGCCCACCGGTAAATACTTACGATACTTTTCGCCCACCTGTAAATACATACACACATATTTTTACAATTAAGCACTTACCTGCCATTACACATCACCCAACTGTAACTATAGATACATATCCTTTACGTATATTTACTTATAGGTTCAAACTACAAATTTATTATTACATACTTATTAAATACAACCACAACATAATATACACACTAGGTAACACACTAAAAATCTTAAGTTAAAATCCTAACTCGTAGATACACACACACAGCAAACCCAACATACAAATAACATCAGACAATTGAAATTATTATACACTACAATATAAGTTATTTTTAGAAGTAACAGTAAGTTGTAAACAATTAGAGTTAAGGTATCTAAATTGCGAATAAATAAACTTTTATCAAAAAAAAAAAATAAATTGCGATCTTAGCTCTGTTGAACCTGTGTATGCACCGGGTCCCGATGGAGTGCCTGCTTGTGTACTTAGGTTTTGTGCTGATGCACTTTGTAAGCCTATTCATAAATTATTTGAAATGTCTCTTGAGTCATCCTCTTTCCCTGTGTGGTGGAAGGAATCTTATATCATTCCTCTCCGTAATAAAGGTAATAAGTCGGATGTTGAGAATTAAAGAGGTATTTCCAAGTGGTCTGCAATTCCAAAAGCTTTTGAGAGAATTATGACATCTCAACTGCAACATTTATGTAGTTCCATTATTTCACCCTATCAACATGGATTTGTGAAGCGTCGATCTACTACCACTAACTTATTAGAGCTTACATCATTAGTGATCAAAGGGTTCTTTGGTAAGATGCAAACTGACGTCATTTATACTGATTTTAGTAAGGCTTTTGATTTTGTTAATCACTTCTTGTTGCTTCATAAACTGAGTTTAATTGGTTTCCCAACTAACCTTCTTAGTTGGATCTCTGATTACCTAAGTTCTAGAACACAAAAAGTTATATTTTGTAATTCATATTCAAAACTAATCCAGGTTACCTCTGGTGTACCCCAAGGTAGTCACTTGGGTCCATTGCTTTTTACTCTCTTCATAAATGATCTTCCGTCTGTCTTGACTCACTCTCGTGTGCTTATGTACGCCGATGATGTGAAACTATGTTTAACATATAACGATTTGGTTTCCAGCTGTAATTTGCAAGCTGACTTGGATGCATTTCAGTCTTGGTGTAAAGATAATCTATTAAACCTTAACAGTTCCAAGTGTAAGGTTATGACATTTTACAGGAGCTTGCCACAATTCTCCACTTATATGCTTGATAATGTGCCACTTGAGTGCTTAAATGATTCAGCCAATGAGGTAAATGATCTAGGGGTTATTCTTGATCACCGATTTAAATTTGACTCTCATGTTACGGCTACTGTTTGTAGGGCCAGGAGTGTTCTTGGGTTTATTAAGCGCTGGTCGAAGGAATTTGATGATCCCTATATAATCTATATATATATAATATTTTGTACACTTCTCTTGTCCGTCCGATTCTCGAGTACGGATCATGTGTGTGGTCTCCGCAATATTCGACCCATCAAGAGAGAATTGAATCTGTGCAAAAACAGTTTTTATTGTTTGCTCTTCGTGGTTTGGGCTGGAATCCTGAGGTCCGTTTACCATCGTACTCTAGTAGACTTCTTTTGATTAAACTTCCCTCCCTTATAAACCGTAGAGTTATGCTTGGAGTAATCTTTATACATAGACTAATTAATGGTGAAATCGACTCAACTGAGTTGGTTGGCCAAATTAACCTCAACGTTCCTATTAGACCGACTCGTAATGTTATTCCCCTATCACTACA